>JAQGBH010002470.1:0-24410 GCA_034698265.1 Sminthurinus aureus | reverse complement strand
TTTGACCTTTGAATTTGACCTTTGAATTTGACCTTTGAATTTGACCTTTGAATTTGACCTTTGAATTTGACCTTTGAATTTGACCTTTGATTTTTGACCTTTGATCTTTTTCATACAGATGCTGAGTTTATGCAGTGACCTAATTGACCTCTCTGATATGATCGAGGAAGGGCTCGGAGTTGTCATATTTGGACAGGTATTCGCGCTGTTGCCCTACTACGCCTTCCAGTTCAAGGTGTGTATATAAGCAACTTTTAAACCCACAAAATCTTGCGAGTTTATGACGAAGAATAAAAATGGCGCATTACTGTTGTATTTCATTATTTTTCACTTGCACACAGGATGTAATGATGGGAGACGTTACTGCAATCATGTATTTTACTCCCTATGTTGTTCCAGTAATTTGTGCACTTTCCATTGCGGCTGAATCGAATTCAATGGTAACAACATAATCAATAAGCAGGGTGTTTTTTTGCTAAAAATTCAAAAATATAATGATTGTTTTGATTTTTGATTGATGAAAAATGGGTTGGTGGTTTATGCATTGAAATTTTAGATGAAACATTTTGAAAAATGGTTCCGCCTCGTGGCCAAACATGAAAATACCAAAAGCTTAAATGGAGTAGGACGAAAAACCCAGTGTTTCTGGAAGTTGCCGGATTTTACCCTTCCGACTTTGACCTTTTCAAGTGACCAACTCAACTTCCTGATGTCTCAAATCAATGGAAATGCATTTGGCTTAAAAAGTGGTTGCTTTACGATTACATACGGTTTCCTAGGCAACGTGAGTCAAGCATCAAGCATCAAGTCAAGCTTGAAAAAGTCATTTTTTTCTAGTTTTGAATTTAGAAATTTTGATAAAAGTTGTAAAATATAGACATTTTTTTATTGTATTTTGTGTATTTGATACAGTTGGAAACATATTACAGTTTGAAACATATAAAATCCATCACGAATCACGAAAAAGCAAGTACAAAAGCAGCTCAATAGATAAACAGTAACAACTCATCACTTATCACTTTCTATTATTTGATGAAGAGTGAAGACTTCCCGGTTTTTCCAGTTTCCAGGATAAAATTAACTTTTTACATTTTTCCTCCAACAAGAAACCGCTGGATCGATTGACGACTATTTTACAACATACAACGCAATTCACAATCAGCTAAAAGCATTTGTTGAATGAATTAAATTGCAGAGCGGATGAAAATTCCTGGAAAATAAAAACTGTTTACGTCCAATGTCCAATGTTTCATTTTCATGAATAAACAAAAACAAACGGAATACTTTCAAAAAATGTGTACGTGTTGTTTGCTTATTTCCTGCGCAATTTGTCCTTTCACCTTGAAAAAACCTTTTGTTATGAATTTCGCAGAAAATTTATAGTGTCAAGCGGAAATTTCATTGTGAATCATTGTAAATTTCATCCACTAAACTTTATTGAGCATTGAGTATTGAGGTTTTTTCTCAAACCATTTGACATTTGATCAGTTTTACAGCTTCCACGAGCATTAAGTACTGCGAGCATTGATAATGAAAATGTTGTGGAAAAAAATCCCGTCTCCTTCTCTCAATCTCAATTTGACAACCAAAATTGGAATTTCATCAGAAATTGAGAGAAACGTTGAAAATTTGGATTTGGACCAAACGGAATTGGAAAGGGAAACGGAAATTGAAACCGGAATCCGGATTTCCAACTTGCAAAAAAACTTTTTGAATTTTTCCCGCTGGTTCGGATTCGTCCCTTTCAAAATTGGTTACGATGGATCAAAATATTTTTTGGAAAAGTCAAGTTTGTTGGAAAAATCCATTATCTTTTTACTCCAATTTTTGAGTTTGACCCGAATGGTTTTGAAGATTTTTTACTATAACGAGCAGGACGTGGTTCTGACTGAACAGATACATCAGTTTTCTCGCTACGGTTGAATCATGAGCAATAAATCAAATTTTCATGGGAGAAACTCATTGGATAAGTGGCTGGAGCATGAAATATTAGTTTTAAATTGTATTTATTCATTACGCTTGTCAACAACAGAGTGCAGAGCTCAATTACATTACTTATTATTCTTCTTCTACACAGCAAAGTGGTCAAACAATATAATGTTATTGGTTTTTACCTCTATAAATTATAATATTTTACACCTTTGACTTGCAAATTGAGCTAATTTAGTGACAAATGAGATGTTAAAAATATAAATTGCCAGTTCAAAATGATTTTGAGTAAAAAAAAAGAGTCATTATTTCTTATCCAAAGAAATTAACATTTTTAAAATACACACAAGATTGATAAAATAATACTGGCAATCAAAATAACACAATAAAACAAATTTTGCGGTGCAATTTTTAAATAAAATAACACAATAAAGCACATTTTGTATTATACTTTTTAATTAAAATATGGATCATTTTCATTTTCTCTTGATAAAAATACTCTTGTTTCTGTTTTTTCAATATTTTTACGAATTTCCAATGGGTCGACTGATTTTTGTGCTTGTACTATTCTATTCAAAAGAAAGCGAGGACCTCGATTTAATCTCATTTGAGCCAAAGTCATTGATCGTCCATTGTCCTTGAAACCTTGAACGACGTCCAACCAAAACTTTTGGTCCCGGACCTAAAATGTTAAAAAAAACAAAATTTTAATACCGAGAAAATAGATGAATTTTCAAATTATGTTAATTTCTTCATGCATAAAATGTAAATTGGTAAATTTTATTTACCAGCTCAATTCCGTGTGCCTGCCATTTATTTTCTAATGTCAAAATTCCTTTCATTTCCAATTCAGTCATTTCAGTTGTCAACAAGTCACTAGGCAGAAACTCAGAGGGTAAAATTCCCAAAGGCTGGATATATGGGGTTAAAAGAGACTCTCCATCCCTAAATTGAGTGCAAAACCTGCCAAAGGCTACAGTACCTGCCATGATAAAACCATTTATATCCGAATCGACCAGGAATCGAACTGAAAGCCCAGTTTCACGTACAATTTTTGAGAGCATAAGACAGAAACCGAGGTCAGGATTTCCAGAGCCTAAAGTAAAAAAACGCAAAAAAAATGCAATTTTAGTCATGTTTTCAATTTTGAAAAAAAAAATACATTTTGTACTTTGTACGGTGTAATTTGACTTACTTGACACAAAAATTGTGTGCTGTGCTTCTTTTAAAATTCCATCTTGAATTAAATTTTGTAGCTCGGCATGCGACTCAATATACACGATCAATTTTGCATTTGTCTCAAAACTGCCCATGTCCAATACTAAAAACACAAAAATGAAACAATTTTGTACAAATTTAAAGTCAAATGTAAAACACGGGAGAAAATAAATAAATAATAATAATTAACCATTTTAGAAATGCAAAACGTAAAACACTTACCACTATTTTCTCCAAATGGAATTTTGAATTCCTTTGCAACCGGCCCAATTTTTTTCCCTTCAATTGTCAATTCAACCATGACACCAAGAGCCAAATATCCTTTTGGAGTACCGAGAATTGGAGAAGAGTCCCTTGGAACATAAAGGATTTTTTCTATAAGTCTGACGTTAGGTCTCACTTGAAGCCACAATAATTTGACATATTCAGAAAACTTTGGTAATAATCCTTGAATAAAATAAAACAGCTGACGATATGTAATAAAAATCCTGTGAGCCAAACAATATTCCAGAACACGTAGGGTCTCAATCAACATAGATCCTCTTAATTTATCATTAGGATTTTTAGCTCCCAGATTATACTTGGGATGCAAACCAGCATATTTTTGTTGTGCTAAATTTGAGCTAGTTTCAACTTTCAACAATGAGATGCGTTCCACCAAGAAATTTAAGGATGAATTTTCAGCTGTTTCAAGAGAGGCTGGAATGGTCCCGTCGTCGTCATCATCAAAAATCTCGGGATCAAGGGAAGTATTATCATGCTGACTACATAAATAAAACACAATCATTTTTTATCACTTTTGTAACCAATAACAACGTTGCTAATTTACATATAAAATGGTTTGAATGGATTAAAGTTAGACAAAGTCCTTTAAATAAATTATGTTTCATAATATTTAACATGAACAAAAAATAAACTCACAAGCTGAAAAGTGGCAATGTTGGTTTTTGTTGTTTATTCATCATTTATCATATTTTACTCAGAGCTCTAGATTTAACCTGTGAATTCAAATTCAAATAATTTTACATTGACATTGAATACAATTAAAGACCAATTAGAGTTGAATATAAATATCTAACGAATTATGGATTATGGACTATGGGTAGATAAATTAGGGCACAAAAATCAAGAATATTTTACTACCTTTGATTATGACAGTACACTTTTCTGGGGTAACAAATAAAATCGTTAATATTTAACACCTTTTCTACATGAACACTATCGGTATTAAATTAAATTGATCGTTTAAAATAAACTAAACTCAAATATAAAATTTGGATTGAAAATGTTTTGAAGATTTTGAGATGCAAATTTTGAATCGATTTGAAAACCGCAAAAAATCTGCTGGGAATTGTGACGATTCAAAAAAATATTCAAATTCGCAATTTGCAATGAATGAGTAAATCTTTTTTAATTTTGTTGTTAATTAGCCAAATTGAATTGGAAGAATTTAAAATATTGTTTGTAAAAGGGTCATTTGGACACCAAGTCAATTTGTTTGTTTCGAGTTTCATAGCTCAGGTAAGTCACATTTAAATTGCCATTTGATACTTTTCATTTTTACATTGTAAATTGTAAATTGTAAATCTATTTGTATCTAAAATTATGATGATAATAATTTGTAATCTCTATTTTGTGCTTTGTGTCATTTAGATTTTGGTTCCATTGTTCTCCATTAATCTGTGATCGGCACCTGTCTAATTATTACACTACATTAATCACATCTGGATTTTTTTCATTTGAATCTTTTTGCCACATGCATATTTCTTTTTAACTTTTTGTTTCTAATCAACGTTTGGATATAAGCGTGTGATTACGACACCAGTTTAAGTTTTTACGTTGTTTGGTAATTCCAGTAAGTAACATTAAAATTGGACCTTGATTTATTGCATTTTTACAATGTAAAGTGAAAATCAGCTTTCTTGTTCTAAAATGATGCTGATGCAAATGTTTTTTAATCACAGTTTTGTGCTTTATGTCATTTAGATTTGGACCTTTTGTTGTGTG
Source organism: Sminthurinus aureus (assembly GCA_034698265.1). NCBI lineage: Eukaryota > Metazoa > Arthropoda > Collembola > Symphypleona > Katiannidae > Sminthurinus > Sminthurinus aureus. The sequence continues at coordinate 19,256 of JAQGBH010002470.1, read as the reverse complement.
AATTCACCGTTTTTATCCTTATCTCACTTCCCTTGAAATTGTGGATGGTTGTACTACAAGACAGTTATTATTTATTGGACAGTTTTTGTAGCTAAACTTGTAAATCAAATTGTAAGTAAAATTCATTTCAAATTTTTATGCAATCAAATAAATTCGTGATCCACTTTATTTTGTAATCAAAGCCCTGAAATGTCAATGAGTAGAAAAAGGAATGCACACAGTCTAGAATCTAGACAGCTGTCTGAAATTTCAACTTTAGTCTAGACAAAATGCTTATGTTTTTTCATCTGAAATTGAATAATTATGAATGGATAAAATTCCTTGGAAAATCTAATGCTTTGTGTAACTAGGAAAATAAATTGAATATTGAATGTGTTTTAAACTGAAAGTAATATTTGTATTTTGTATTCACAGGTTGGTTTTTGTTTGTATTCTCGACCAATCAAAACTTGGAATTAATCTGATGGAATTTTTTTGTACTTCAGTGTTCAATTATAATTATAGTTAATTAAAATGTAAGGAAAAACAAAAATTTTTGTCCAGTTTACTCTTGTCTCAGTTTATTTTTACTTTCATTGAAATTATTTTGTGCATGTGTTTCAAGTTTCAATTTTCAACAATTTTGTATTCGTTTTTTAGGGAAAATATCAATGAAAATCCGATCGGAATTATAAATCCAGCACATCTGTGCTATCTAAATAGTGTTGTTCAGCTGATTAACTCTGTGGCACCTTTGAGAAACGCTATTCTTTCAATTAAGAGAGAAAATGAAAAGGATGACAAAACCAAAATTTTGACTTCTCTTAGGAATATTTTGAATCAACTATGTTTGGGAGCAGAAGAACCTAACCCTTGCAACTTTTTTTACCAGTGTGACTTCCTATCAGGGTCAATGAAACAGCAAGAAGATGCCAGTGAATTTTTTATCATTCTTCTAGACAAAATAGATGAAAAAGTATGTCGTATTTCATTCAATTATTATCGTTTAAAAAATTAATTACGTATTTTAAATGCTTAAAATTAAAATCCAATTGATGTTCTATTTTCCTCTTTAAATTCATAAAAATTTTCTGTTTTTTTTTGCAGTTGAAAGGAAAAAATTTTGCAAAACATGGCTATTCAACATTAGTTGACGACAAATTTGACTCTAAAATTGAACAAACAATCACAGCACCCGAATTTGATAAGCCAAAAGTAAAACAAACAGTCTCTCGTGTTATTGAGGTTTGTTTAAATAGAAATAATTTGGTTGAATGCCTAGAAAACACCCTAATTGAAGATATCGACTGGAAAATAGAAAACGGAACAGATTTTTTGTCCATCGTCAAAGCCAGAAGTGTATCCAAGTTTTTATCCTTTGCCCCAGTTTTGGTATTCACCTTAAAAAGATTCAAATTTGACAAAAAGACGAAAAAGACTGAAAAGCTGTTGAAAAAAATTGATTTCCCATTTGAAATGGATTTAAATTCTCTGACTGTTTCTGGTACTGGAGATAATGTTTTTTTGCTTAATGCTGTTGTGTCGCACACCGGAGCTTTTGGTAGTGGCCACTACATTTTCTATGTAAAATCCGATGAAAAAGACAACTGGACAAAATTCAACGACCACGAAGTGTCTATTGTAAATTCTAAAGAAATCCAAAGACTAGCAGGAACAAATTACTCGCTAAAACCTGAAACAAAGGAGACATTTTACATGCTGATTTATGTTAAAAAGTCTGAAGCATCTGAACTTACTAGTTTGAAACTACCTCCTGAGCCAGGTCCAATTCGAGATCCAGATCCAGGTCCTGAGCCAAGTCCTAAGCCAAGTCCAGATTCAGATTCAAGTCCTAAGCCAAGTCCAGATTCAGATCAAGATGAAATTCCAACATTCACTGATAAATTGGCAATGGAAGGAGCATTTAATCAAGCTCTTGAGGATTTTATGGAAAAAATTGGTCCCATGAAAAAATTTTTCAAACCAGAATGGATTCTGAATCAAGTTCAAGATGGTCTTCATACTATTTATGAATTTCCGAATTATAGTTTTACACCCAAAGAGAAAGTTAATCCACCCATCTTTTTTTCATCAAAAGAAGAAGAAGCAAAATTTAATGCTCTTTTACTTGACCACTACTCAGATCAACTCACTTCCTTATTTTTAAGAACACCAATGGGTGCACTTGATTTTCCAAATCTTCCTCAAGGAAATACCGAGCTTGCTCAAATCAAGGAAAATTTGAAATTTATTGACTGGAAAAATCCTTCTTTCGAAAAAATCGAGGAACAAATCAAATCAAAATTGATCCAGAGCGATGGAAAGTGGACTTTTGAATATGAGCCTTCATTTCCTGGACAGTGTTCGTTCTGTTTTGAGGATTTTGATCTTGTTTGGCGTTTGAACAATGAGACAAATGTTTGTAAAGATTGTAAAACGAAGAGAAACTCAAAGCCAAAGAAGCATCAAAATACAAACAAGAAAAAAGTAGCCCAGAAGAAAGGTAAATATTCCATCAGAATTCAAATATCTATCTATTTGTCTTTGCTTTTTACTTTTACTTTTAGAAATTAAAATTTTAATGGGTCGTTTTTTTATTTTCTTGATTCAATAGGAAATTTAAATCCACCCATTTTCTTATGCGATCAATGTGGGCACTCGTCTCGTACAACCTGGGAGTTAAAACAACACATGCTTACGCATACGGATCAGAAGGATCACAAATGCTCCCAATGCTCAAAAATGTTTAAAAGAGCAGCCAGTTTGAAAATTCATGTAAGAGTTGCTCACCTTGGAGAAAAAAAGTACCAATGTCATCTGTGCCCCACCAAATTCGGCTTTAAAAATAGTTTGGAAATGCACTTGCAAACACACGCAGGAATTAAAAACTTTAAGTGCTCCCAATGCTCAAAAATGTTTAAATTAGCAAGCCATTTGAAAATTCATATAAGAGTTGTTCACCTTGGAGAAAAAAATTTCCAGTGTCATCTGTGCCCCAAAAAATTTGGCCTTAAAAAAACTTTGGAAATGCACTTGCTAACACACACAGGAATTAAAAACTTTAAGTGCTCATTATGTCAAAAATGCTTTACTCGTAAACACAATTTGAAGGACCATTTGATTGTTCATACAGGAGAAAAGAAGTATCAATGCCTTATTTGTCCAAGGAAATTTCGTTATAAATCTAGTTTGACAGGCCATATGAGGAGGCATTCGGGAAAAAAGGATTTCCAGTGCCCAAATTGTTCACTAGAATTTGTATCAAAACAAAACTTGAACAGACACCTGAAGAAGAAAATTTGTCACAAGACAAACAACCAAAATGTATTGAATTGTAAACTGTATGAGTGCAATCTCTGTAAAACAAAATTCAAGAAAGAAAAGTATTTGAAGGGTCATCTGAAGAAACAAATTTGCCAAAAGAAACAATGAAATCCAAAATTTAATCATTAAAACTATTTGTATGTCTATTTTTTCTTTGCATTATTTCAATTATTTCAATATTCAAGTATTCAATATTCTCATTTTCCTATCTTCTACGATTTTGCTAAAATTAAATGTTATAAACATAACGAATTTATAAATGACATTATAATCAAAACATTGAAAGTAACTTTTATGTGTAAAAGGAATTTGTTTTAATAAAAAGACAGACTGTGACATGAAAATCATGTTTGTATTATCACGCTGTTATTGGCAAGGAGAAATTTTCATTTTTATTCGCCATTTGTGGATCTTTCTTATTTGGTTGTTTGTCATTTTCTCGCTGCGGTGGGCTTTTCTACATCGTCATTCTCCATTGGATTCTTTGGAAACAGAAGGAAAAAATTGTTCTCATGCTGAATCAAACAAAGGATTTGACGATGGGTATTTCACGATTGAGATTTGGGATTGAAATGCCTTCAAAATTCAAAGTACAAACTAAAACATTTTGATTAAAATCAAGATTTAAGTGCCAAAATAAAACTTTTCCCGCTTTGGCTTTTGAATTAAAAATTAATTATTTTGGTTGAATTCTGGGTTTCAAATTCTGAATTTTTGGTTTTGGAGTTTAGGTTAATTTTCTTACATTTTTACTGGGATTTTACTTTGTTTTTGCCGGAATTCTGGGAACGATTCTGCTTGATCATCCCATTGCACAAAAAGGGCTTTACGTTGCTTTTCAACTCGCAAAGAACAACTACAAAAAATTGTACTCTGTCTGCTTCAAAATTTTTAAATTTGGATTTGGATCTTCTGAAATGGGTTAGAAATCCAAAATAAATGCAAATAATTTTCTGATTCTGATTTTTAATACTATTTTCAAAAATGTCCATGTGTTTTGAATTTTGATGTTTCATCTACTTTTACTTTGAATTTAGGTGAATCCATTTTGACCTGTTTCATCATGTTTCTCCAGTCTTTCAACACAGTGGCAGCTCATTTTGCCAATCAACTCGTTCTCTCCACTTCCCTCGTTTTGTTCATCCTCACAAAGAAATTGAAGGAGAGCTTGACGCAGAATGTCGTTGGAAATAAATCAATTCAAAATTGCTTTGAAAATGTAAACAAACAAATTCCGTCACAAGATTTTTCCATTTGAAATTGAGCTAAACTGATTGTGAGAATTGTCATTTTTACATGTTTTTCAATTAATTTTTCTGCAGGTGCTCGGGTTGTGCAACCAGCTGATTGACCTCGCTGACACGATCGAGGAAAGTCTGGGTGGTCTGGTGTTTGGTCAGTGTTTTGCTCTTTTTCTGTACTACGCCTTTTACTTCAAAGACGTTATTTCCGGAAAGACGAGCGCGAAAATCAGCTTTTCTCTCTACTCAACTTCCTTCATCTTGGTTCTTTGGACTGCCGCCGAAACAAATTCAATGGTATTTTTCATTTTGGTATTTTTCATCTTTTTTCTACGGGATTAAAAATTACAATATTTTTGATGGTTCTAGATGAAGAGTTTTGTAAAATGGTTTCGACGGTTGGATCAAATTGAGAATGAAAAAAGTTCATCAGTCACAGGAGTCCAGCGCAGCTCTAGCTCCAGCGTTCAGTTCCACACTCTGCTTAGTCAAATCCACGGAAATGATTTTGGATTGAAAGGCGGTTCCTTTACAATCACCTACGGTTTCCTTGGCAACGTGAGTAAAATCTACTGATAAAATTGTTTATGCATTTTCCTGTCAAAGAAAAATCCAATGTCGAGTATTTAAAAGAAAAATGTTGAATTTGGAATTCTGCATTTTGTAGTTGACTGGCCTCATCATCACGTACACGGTCATCATTATTCAGTTTAAAGGAGAAAATTGATGTGATGTTTAATCTAATAACACATTTCAAAGCATTTTACCCGATTTCCAATGCCAGTGTCAAGCAGCACAATTATTAAAAATACCCGTTCAAACGTTTGCAATATTATCTAAAATCTAAACGAAAACAATTCGCTATTCATTTCATTGCTCTCGTATCAAGTCCCGAGTCGCGAGTCTTGAGTCATGAATTTTGTTATTGTTTACATTTGATTTCTAAACAAAGGACTTTGTTTTAACTGTTGATTGTGTTTGGTTTGCTTCTCGGAATTTAATTGTTGATTGTTGATGAATTTCCGAGGCGTATAAAAGCGCGAGGATTTTCTCGAGTCAGCTCATTGTCATTTTCATTGTCAATCGTCAACCCTCAATTGCTCTTCAAATTCCCCTGTCAATTTTCCTCTTCTCTCCAAACTCCAAAAGATTCTCTGTCTCTTGCCAAATTTTGCATGTTCATTAAAATTGATATGAATTATTCTTCCCGCCGTCCATTTGTATGTGCACATTGAATTTCCATCTGCTTTACTCAAATTCACCCATTGAAAAATCCGATCTTTCCCATTGCCGTCTAAAATTTCAACCTCTTGCAAAATGTGCGTCTGATCCGCCAGACACTTTGATGATTTCATCAGCCCCACGCAATTACTCGATGACGAAATGGAAGGAGAAAAATCCCAAAGTTACAACAGACATTAAACCGCACAACAGAAATCAGAAAATCAGAAAACCCTCTGAACATACCAAATCAGAATACTTCATTTTTATGACCCAACAGAACAGTGACAAGATGCAAATTCACCATTTTCACTTGTACAAAACGTGAAAAGGAACAACTGAATATTGAATATGAACAGTTTTGTTTCCTACACTTTTCAGTTTCCAGGGCGAGTGTAGTCGTATTTTAGATACAAATTCAACTAACTACCTACGACTATAAAAATAAAAATTGTTTGATTCCTGATTCCATGAAATTTTACAAAATTTTACAAGCTCAACATAAATTGTTTATGTATCTACAATCTACAATCTACAATCGACATGGAAATGCATTTGGTTTTAAAAGTGGCTCCTTCACAGTTACGAATGTTTCCTAGGCAACGTACGTCAAGTATCAAGCATCAAGTCCAGCATTTTTTTCTAGTTTTGACTTGTGTCTTGTGTCGTCTAACAAAAAACCGCTGGGCTGGAGCGACCGACGACAGTCTAAATTTTTTAAGGCAATTGAGCTAAAAGCATTAATCCCAATTTGTTGAACAAACTAAATTGTGTAGCGGAAAAAAATTCCTCTAGTCAAATCAATCTAAAGCTTTTCAGAAATGGCTAATCAATGAATGGAAAGTAAAGAGGAAAACTGTACCAGAAATGTCCAACGTCCAAACTCCAAACTTCAATGTTCATGGACAAACAAACGTAATTGAGTGCATTCTGAAAATACGTTTCTACGTTTCTACGTTTTTGTCAGCTTCTTTGCTCCTCATTTTCTTCTTTTTACTTGCAATAAAAGTCGAAAACCTTTCCTTTTTTTTGGATTTGACACAACAATAACACTGTACAGCTGAAAATCAACCCTTGTTCATTGAAGATAAATTTCATCAACTATTTCCAAATCATTTGATATTTGATTCTTTTAAAGTTTCCAAGGGAATGAAAATGTTTTTGAAAAGAATCTCCTCTCCTTTTCTCAATTCGACTACCAAAATTGGAATTTCCTCAGGAATTATAGAAAGAGATGAAAATGTGGATTTCGAAAATGAAACGGAAACGGAAATTGAAACTGGAATCCGGATTTCCAATTTGCCCAAAAACCTTTTGAATTTTTCCCGTTGGTTAGGTTTCGTCCCTTTTAAAATTGGTTGGGATGGCTCCAAATATTTTGTGCAAAAGCTCCATTTTGTAGAAAGGGCCGTAATTTTTTTACTCCACTGTTTGAGTTTGCTCCGACTTGCTTTGAAGGTTCTTTATTACCGCGAGGAGGCGGTTGGGTTGTCGGAACAGTTTCGGCAAATTTCTCGCTGTGGTTATTTTTCCCATGTTCTTGTTTTGAATCTGTTTCTATGGAAACGACAGGAAAAAATTGTTCTCATGCTGAATCAAACTAAGGATTTGACCATCAAAATTACACGATTGGGATTTGGGATTCAAACACCTTCAAAATTTACTGTAAGGAAATTCAATATCAAGAAATTATTTAGTTGTTCCACTTTGAATTTTGAAATTTGAAGTTGAATTTTCAACAACGGTAAACAATATTTGTAAAAACTGGACAATTTGTTTTGGTGTTTGGATTTTGGGTTTTAGGCCAATTTCCTCACATTTTTCCTGGGATTTTACTTTATTTTTGCCGGAGTCGTGGAACTGATTGCGCTGGATCATCAAATTGTACAAAAAGGACTCCGTGCCGCTTTCCAACTCACAAAGGAAGAGTATAAAAAATTGTATTCATTCGTCTTCACAATTTTCAAATTCGGCTTCGGGTCTACGGAAATCGGTCAATAATTTTCAGCTTCTCTGATTTTCTCAAGTCTTTTCTAAAATTTTCACGTGTTTCAAATTTTGATCTACTGTTACTTTGAATTTAGGTGACTCGATTTTGACCGGTTTCATAATGTTTCTCCAGTCTTTTATCACAGCAGCAGTTCATTTCACAAACCAAGTCGTACTCTCAATTTCCCTTCTTTTGTTCCTGCTCACAAGGAAATTCCAAGAAAACTTGAGTCAGAATATTTGTGGAAACAAACCAAATGAAAATGAAAATCGCTTTGAGAATGTAAACCAAAAACAAAAACAAAAATCCGTCTTCAAGTTTTTCATATTTGTTTGAAATTGAGATGAGAATCGAGAATCATCATTTTTACATGGTTTTATTTAATTTTTCTGAATCTGCAGATGCTCGGGTTGTGCAGTCAGCTGATTGATCTCGCCGGCACCATTGAGCAAAGTCTGGGTGGTATAGTTTTCACTCAGTGTTTTGCTCTTTTCCCGCACTACGCCTTCTTTTTCAAAGATGTTATTGCGGGAAGAACTAGCGCAAAAATTAGCTTTGCTCTCTATCTAACTTCATTCATCTTGGTTCTTTGGACGGCTGCGGAAACAAATTCAATGGTATTTTGTATTTTCCCCCTTTTTCTATGGGTTTTACAATAAAAAATGGATTGATTTGAAATTGGGAATTATCAGTAAAATTGTGATGAAATTTGATTGTTCTTTCTGTAGATGAAGGGTTTTGTGCAATGGTTTCGACGGCTGGATCAAATTGAGAATGAGAAAAGTTGCTCAGTCACAAGAGTCCAGCGCAGCTCCAGCTCCAGCGTTCAGTTCCACACTCTGCTGAGTCAAATCCAAGGAAATGATTTTGGATTGAAAGGCGGCTCCTTTACAATCACCTATGGTTTCCTTGGCAACGTGAGTAACATTTTGAAATTGATCAACTTTTCTCCCGAGTAAAATATTAAAGAGGAATTGGTGTTCATGTTGAAATTTTGTGTTTTGTAGTTGACTGGACTCATCATCACGTACACGGTCATCATCATTCAATTTAAAGGAGAGTATTGATGTGATTTTCAATGTAACAACCAAATGTCAAAGCATTTTACTGAACTGCCAATGCCAGTGTAAAAGAGCACAAGAAATTAAAAAATATCTGGTCAAACTTGCAATGTTATCTAAAATCCACATGAAAATAAATCGCTATTCATTTTATTGTTCTCGTCTCGAGTCTCGAGTCATTGTAATTGCTGATTGTGTTTGTTTTGCTTCTCGAAATTTGATTGTTGATTGTTGATGACTTATAAATATGACTTGAAATATAATGTACTCAAAGTTTCGGGGCAAATTTTAAATTGCACATGTCAAAGGTCAATGGTCAAAGGTCAATGTTGAAAGGTCAATGTTCAAAGGTCAATGTTCAAAGGTCAATGTTCAAAGGTCAAAGGTCAAAGGTCAATTTTCTACTTTTTTGTAAGGCAATTGAGCTAAAAGCATGAATCCAAATTGATTGAATAAACTGAATTTCCAAGTGAAAAAAAATTGCTGGAATTAAATCAATTTAAACGCTTTCGCGAAATGCTAATCGAAAATGGAATTACGGAAAATGTACCAGAAATGCTCAATGTCCGTGGATAAACAACCGTAATTGATTGAATTCGGAAAATTTGTTTTTCTTGTTTTGTTGTTCCTTTTCTGCTCTTTTTACCTGTTTGTTTGCAATTGAAATTTGGAGAAACCTTGGAAAAAACTCTTGTGCTTTGTTTGATTTCGCATAAAAGTTTTCCCGTGTCCAGCTAAAAATCCATCGTAAACCATTGGATCAAATTTACAGTTTTTATGGGAAATTCTATGAAAATGTTTTGGAAAAAAATCCCGTCTCCTTTTATCCAACTCAAGATCAATTCGACTACCACAATTGGAATTTCCTCAGAAATTGAGAAAAAAGATGAAAATTTGGATTTGGACCAAACGGAAACGGAACTTGAATCTGGGATCCGGATTTCCAACTTGCCCAAAAATCTTTTGAATTTTTCACGTTGGTTTGGTTTCGTCCCTTTCAAAATTGGCTATGACGGATCCAAATATTTTGTGGAAAAGCTCCATTTTCTGGAAAGAGTCATTATTTTTTTACTCCAGTTTTTGAGCTTAATTCGACTGGTTTTGAAGATTTTTAATTTTAATGAGGCGATTGGGCTTTTAGGAAGGTTCCATCAGTTTTCTCGCTACGGCTGGCTTTTATACGTCTTCGTTTTAAACTGCTGTCTCTGGAGAAGGCAGGACAAAATAGTTCTCATGCTGAATCAAACTAAGGATTTGACCATGGAAATTCAACGATTGGGATTGGGAATTCAACTCAATTCAAAATTTACAGTACGTTTTCTCACGGTTTTCCTGGGATTTTACTTTGTTTTTGCCGGAGTCCTGGAAATGATTTCGATGGACTATCCGATTCTAGAAAAAGGACCGCATGCCGCTTTTACACTGACAAAGGACAGTTACAAAAAATTGTATTCAGTCGTCTTCACAATTTTCAAATTCGGCTTCGGGTCTTCAGAAATCGGTCAATAATTTTCAGCTTCTCTGGTTTTGATTGTGATTCGGCTTTGGATTTTCTAAAGTCTTTTCTAAAATTTCCATGTGTTTTGAGTTTTGAGCTTTGATTTTTATGTACTTGGCTTTTGAATTTTGACTTTAGGTGAATCAATTTTGACGGTTGTGCTAAAGTTTCTTCAGGCTTTTGTCATAGCCGCAGCTCACTTTGCAAACCAGCTCGTTCTCTCAACTTCACTCGTCCTGTTCCTGCTGACAAGGAAATTGAAATCAAGTTTAACAGGAAATGTCCATTTCCGCGAGACCACAACCACGACAAGACAAAATTACTTTGAAAATGTAAAAACAAATCAAAAATCATAAAGTTTCCAGATTTGAGCTTTGAAATTGAGCTAAACTAAGAATCCAGAATCGAGAATCATCATTTTTACATTAAAGTTTTTTATTTAATTTTTCTGCAGGTGCTCGGGTTGTGCCATCAGCTGATTGACCTCGCTGACACGATCGAAGAAAGTCTGGGTGGTCTGGTTTTTGGTCAATGCTTTGCGCTTGTTCCGTACTACGCCATTAATTTTAAGGATGTCATCAACGGAGTGGCTAGCGCAAGAACTACTTTTGCTCTCCACGCAACTTCCTTCATCTTGGTTCTATGGACTGCCGCGGAATCAAATTCAATGGTAACTAATAGTATTTTTCATCTTTTTTCTATGGGGTTTACCATCAAAATGGGATTAAACGGGATTTATTAGTAAAATTATCATGATATTTTGTATTTGATTGTTCTAGATTAAGAGTGCTGTAAAATGCATTCGGCAGACCAAATTGGACCAAATGAAAATGAATGGAGCGGAGGAGAAAAATTCAAGTCACTCATTTGAAAGAAAATTTCAGTGCAATACGAATTTTTCTCAGCTCAACACTCTGCTGATTCAAATCCATGGAAATGATTTTGGATTGAAAGGCGGCTCTTTTACAATCACCTACGGTTTCCTTGGCAACGTGAGTAAAAAAAATCTACTGATATGGTAAAATCCAGATTTTTTATGCATTTTCCATAGAGCAAAAGATTAAAGAGGAATTCTTTGCTCATGTTGGAATTTTGAATTTTGAACTTTGTAGTTGACTGGACTCATCATCACGTACGCAGTCATCATCATGCAGTTCAAAGGAGAAAGTTGATTTGTGTTTCAAGGTTTTAACTAATTGTAAAATTCACACGCCCGTATAAAACAGCATAGTAAATAAAAATGTGTATTTAAAATCCAAACATTGGCAATTGGCAATGTTAATTCCAATCCAAAGCAAAGGAAAACAAATCAACAATTCGCTATTCATGTTCTGTTTATTGTTCATGCTGTCGTCACGAGTCTCGAGTCTCGAGTCATGAATTTTGTTATTGTTGATTGTTGACATTTGGTTTGTAAACAAAGGACTTTGTTTTAACTGTTGATTGTGTTTGGTTTGCTTCTCGGAATTTAATTGTTGATTGTTGATGAATTTCCGAGGCGTATAAAAGCGCGAGGATTTTCTCGAGTCAGCTCATTGTCATTTTCATTGTCAATCGTCAACCCTCAATTGCTCTTCAAATTCCCCTGTCAATTTTCCTCTTCTCTCCAAACTCCAAAAGATTCTCTGTCTCTTGCCAAATTTTGCATGTTCATTAAAATTGATATGAATTATTCTTCCCGCCGTCCATTTGTATGTGCACATTGAATTTCCATCTGCTTTACTCAAATTCACCCATTGAAAAATCCGATCTTTCCCATTGCCGTCTGAAATTTCAACCTCTTGCAAAATGTGCGTCTGATCCGCCAGACAATTTGATGATTTCATCAGCCCCACGCAATTACTCGATGACGAAGTGGAAGGAGAAAAATCCCAAAGTTACAACAGACATTAAACTGCACAACAGAAATCAGAAAATCAGAAAATCCTCTGAACATACCAAATCAGAATACTTCATTTTTATGACCCAACAGAACAGTGACAAGATTCAAATTCACCATTTTCACTTATAGAAACAATGAAAAGATGGAAAATAGGGAACATTCATTTATTTGCTACAGGAGTTGAAAAATTGAGACTTAACATGTTTCGGCTGATGCTGTACAATTTATTGGAAAGGAAAAAAATTGCTCAAGGCTGTTGGAGACTAGACTAAATATAATTGTAGAGTGTAGAGTGTAGAGCGCACACTGGCCAATTTCACGTAAATGGTGGTCAAAATTCTGGAACTGTGACGATAGGGGTAAAAAAATACGCTGATTCCGAATATGGGCACCATTTGTAACCAAACACTTTTCCCGATCCCAAAATTTGTTTTTTCGGAATTTGCTTTCTATTGAAAAATTGTAAAAGTTTGACGCCGTTTTACATTTTAACCCTATTTTGACTGCGTACCGGTTTTTGTTTTTTTTTATTTTTTACTCATTTCCAAGGCTTTTGCGGCAAAATAACCAACACCATCAAATTCAGCACGTTAAAATCTATCGATTGGTGTGAATTTCATTGAATTTCGCGGAGGAATTGAAGAGCCTTCATTAAAAATACAAATAAGTGCGATATGTAGCAAGTTTTTGTCTGTTTTCAGTGACTGCGCCACTAAAGCAGGAACTAGCAAGATGAGACCACCTGTGGTAAATGCAGAATTAAAATCTTTATCAATAGGCCGAAGGGCAATTTGTCGTATGTTGTCGTATTTTAGTGGCAGTCCAATTTGTGAATCCCATAAGAATAGCATTGAGGAAATTTTGTACCTCCAACTTTGGGATGAAAAGAGTGATGGATGGCGCTGATGAAATTCAGCTATATTTTGGTTTTAGAGTCTCTATGATGTTTACAGTGTACCCGAACCCTTAAAAACCCGAACAGAACGGTCGACAAAATTGAATTTTGGCCACCTTTTAGGCGAAATTGGCCAGTGTGGAGCGTAGAGGTTTAGATGGTTTTTACAGAGTATCAAGTTTTCTCCAGCAATTTTATGTAACCATGGCAACTGATTTCTAATTTCTAATTTACAGTTTAATATTCTCGTCATCCTCTGGTTCATGGGTCGTCTTCTATTTCTCTATTTCAATTCGGAACTGCTCAAGCTTCGGCATTGAGTGAGAAATGAGTTGCTTGAACAGGGAGGAAACTTTTGGCATCTGCTTTGGCACTAGTGAGGAAATTTGTAGCGTAAACTCCTCCAAATCTGTACAAAAATTAGACAAAGAAGATAAACCCCCAGAATAACGTAGGTACACTAGGGTCAAACATTTAAGGTCAAAGGTCAACCGTCAAAGGTCAAATATTAAAGGTCAAGGGTCAAACATTAAAGGTCAACTGTCAAAGGTCAAACATTAAAGGTCAAATGGCTCTAAGTTGGCATTTGAATTTTAAAATGTACCTTGGAGTTGAACAAGAGAAGGTTGATCTCGTTTCATCCTGTTCCAATCAAGTTCAGCGTCTTTGGTGGCAGTGTCTTCCGCCTCGCCAAATCTGTAAATCTCATGCTCATCCAATCCGGTAATCGTGGACAAAATCATGCAGGTTTTTGCTGAATCCAGCCGCAAATTAGAAATCCTGAGTTTCTTTAATTTTTCACAGCTCCAAATTGGACTGAGATCTATTGAATTTTTGCAGTCGAAATGATAATTCAAAGTCAAGGACAAATCTTCAACCTTCTTAAAAATCTTGAGTCCACCTGGAAAATAATACATCTCACGCAAATCCAGGCTTTTGACACTCGGAGCTCGTTTCAATAGCCTGAAGGGATTTTTGGCAGTGTCTAGAATCGCGTAATATTGTGCAGCGAGGGACACGACAAACGTCTCCAGGTTTGGCAGGTGACTTGAGAATTGAAAGTGAGGATGAAAAAGGGTGCCGGATGCCCCAAGGGTTGTGGAGAGGTCAAGTGTCTGTAAATTTGGCAACTGTGGAAATATTCCATTCATTCCGTTCTTCCAGTGGCTAAACATGTTTTTACACGTGTTGGAATTATACTTGAAACTTTTCAGAGTGTTTTTGCTCGACTCGAGAATTTTATTGGTCAATTCAAGCAGCAGGCTAAAGATCTTTGGCTTGAAATATGTATGAGAAATTTCAAGATTGTAAACTGCGACTCCAGAATTGGCAAAATTTTTATAAAGTGAAAGTTGAGGCTCAGCTTTGTCTTGGACATTTTTCAAAGGGCAAAGATCGACCAGCAGATTGAAAATTGTGATTTTGAGTGACGGATGATCCGCGTACTTGCTTTTTATTTCACTACTGAATTTCATTAAAGATAGGCCAACCGCTACTTTTTCACTATGACTCTCTGACGAGGATATTGACGTTTTTCCTTCTTCTTTTTGCTCAATGTCCAGTTCCAATATTTTGAGGTTTGGACATTTTTCAATGATTGGATCAAGAACGGGAGCAAAATCATGAAAAATAGTGGGCCACAATTTAATTTTGACGTGATTAACTTGCTCTCCAAAAATTTCCAGGTCGGTGAACAAAATCAAATCAAATTGACTGTTAATCATCACTTTTGAAATCCGTCCGAGTCCGTAAAACCACTCTTTTAGCTCTTCAACTACAGCTTTTTTCTCGTCTCTTGTTGGTGATGTTTTATCAAGTTCCGATTGAAAATCGGATGCAAGTTGAAAGACATCATTTTGGAAGAAAATCTCCTTTGATTTTTCATCCCACTTTTCAGAGATGTGAGCGGATTTCGAGGATATTGAAGTTCCCTTTCCGTTGAAATTGACGTACTGAAAAAATAACAAACACCAAAAATAAAAACCTGTTTATTCAGGTCTGCTTATTTGTCATTGCTCATTAGTCGTGATATTTTAGCTCCTTTGACATTTAAACAGAATCGTAAAAATTACAATTTTTATGTGTGTATAGGTTTTTTTAAATTACTTTTCCAATCAGCTCCGAAATTCTCCAGCCTTCGAATATAGTTTCATGAGATCCATCCTAAAAATATTTTGAAAATGTTAAAACCACGAGCCTTAGTTTTGGATAAACGAAAATTCATAATAATTGTGAATAAAATTAAAAGAAAAGGAGAGACGAAAATTCAAACTGAATATGTTTTACTCTTTTTTTGAGTGGATTTGATCTGCTTACCATTTCATTTTCTGTTTGAATTTCAGATTGCTCAGCGTCTCTTGTTTTTGTTGGTGTCTCTAGAGTCATTCGTACTTTTTTCACAGGGGCTAAAGCTGGAGCTGAAACTGGAACTGGAACTGGACAGAGATCGGAATTCGGGTTTTCAGGTTCTAAATTCCCTGTGCATTTGTATGTCACCAAGGATTCTGGAATCTGTAAATTTAAAAAATTGTTCATATTTATCAATGGCGGCCATGGCAACGGCGTTATTGGTTTTGTGTATTTGGTGATGAAAATAGTTTTTGCAGTCATTAAATCGCAATAAAGTTTGTCAGTAGTTTAAGGTTTAACCTTTTCAAGTGTTACACGTAATTGTTTGTTAGATGGAATTTTGTGAGCCAAAACTTGGAGTGAATCAACTTGTGTTTCCATGGAAACAATTTGCTTCTCCAATTCAGATTTTAAACATCCTTGGCCTACCACTGACTCTGGCTCTGGTTCTGGCTTTGGCTTTGGCTTTGGCTTTGGCTTTGGCTGTGGCTGTGACTTGGCTCTTGTACGTCTTTGTTTCTGCTCAAGAATCAATAATCAAGAATCAAGACAAAATTTCAATTATTAGCTTCTAAATTGTTTGAACGCAAACACATGCATTAAAATAACGTACAGATAAACGAAACAAAGACAAAAGTGGACAAAAGACAAGAGGCAAAAATAAAAATGTTTGAAATTTTCACTCACCTTGTTCTTTTTTAATGGCGGTGTCTTTGACTGACCATTTTCATCTGCATCGGCAAGTTCATTATCAGAAAGTGGTTCGTTTTTTGGACCAAAAATGGCAATGTAATCAACCTCCATTTTGACTTTCCATAAACTAGTATTGACAAACACGGGCGGCTGCTGTACTCTCTTGTGTAATAAATAATTAATTACACCACAATTTCAAATTCAAGCATTTGACTTTATTTTATTACATTTAATTTTCTTATGTCTTTAACATTTTCAGATTTAGTGTAAATGATCAAATTAATGTCTAGAGTCTAGAGTCTAGAGTCTAGATTCTAGGCTCATAAAAGCCCCGTTACAAATTAAGACTCATTTGAAATTTGAAATTTACCGGAAATCTGGCACTCGGTCCATTCTCCAGCTGTCCTTGTTCCATGAAAATATTTTGGTTTTCTTCATTTTCACCATTCTCAACACGGCCACGAGGTCGTAACTGTAAAAAAACCCATCAAAAATTACATAGAAATTATGAATTATAAAGTATCAATTTTGATTTACAAGCCTTGTTACATTTTTATAAAATTAGTACCAAAGAATCAAAATTATTTTGTCTCACGTGATAAGGAGAACGAGGAACCGGTAAGGATGCGGAACTTTCTTCTTCTTGTCGACTTGATCTTGATTTTGATCTTGACCCATTCATGTTTTTTTTTGCTCGTAGAAATCAATATCGTCAATATTCACTTGTTATTTCAATCTTGCCTAAGAAATACACACAACACACAACACACATCACGCACGACACATGAGATATGAGTAAAACTTTGTAGAAAATAGAGGAGCAAGGCTCAAAGTCAAGTTTCAAGGCTTCAAGATTGAAGGCGAGGGAAAATATCCACTGTCCACTGACCCACTGACCCACTGCAGGAATGGTCTAGACTCTAAATTCTAGATTCTATATTCTAGACTCTACAAATTACCCATGCACATTCCAATATACACAAGAATAATTGTCCGTCAATGTTCAATTTTCAACGAGTCATAAACTCTGTACAATTCACAATCCAGACTGCAGACTGCAGACCATAAAACGACAAGAGACGGAGAGAGAAACTCATAAAACAGTGGAAATTCAAAGGTAATCCTCTCTCTTTCTCTGCCTAAGCAAATTGTCAAACGGTCTCTCATGCATCAAATATGCAGACAAAATACAAAGTACAAAGTACGCAGCTGTAAGAAGCATGAATAGAAAATGGACCATTTTATGATGGGTCACTTGATTATTTTCATGTTAAATTTGTAGCTTGAGCCTTTTTCTTTCCTTTGCGACGATGCGGATGATGATGATTCTGGGTAAGTTGTTCCATCTGGCTCTGGTTCTGGTTCGATTTTCACAGGAACTCTGTCGTACGCAACTACTGAAATTTCCATTTTAATCCTTCACTTGACTTAAAAATCAACAATGTACAAGAATTACAGCTCACAGCTCACACTTGACAAGTCACGAAGGAGCACGAGGAAAAGTTTTCTATTTGAACGAATGACTTTGGTCTCTAAATTCTAAATGGAAATGGATTGTGAAATGGAAAAACG
Source organism: Sminthurinus aureus (assembly GCA_034698265.1). Taxonomy (NCBI): domain Eukaryota; kingdom Metazoa; phylum Arthropoda; class Collembola; order Symphypleona; family Katiannidae; genus Sminthurinus; species Sminthurinus aureus. The sequence goes on along the minus strand of JAQGBH010002470.1, from coordinate 1,551 downwards.
AGCTCTGCTCATTATTTCCTATTTTTTCTCTTGTATTCCACACCCCGAGTGAATAGAAAATGAGGGGCGTGTAAATTGTGTGTATTAAAAATATGAAGAGAGTCAAAATACAAAATACAGTGTGCTTCCTGGCTTTTGTATTCCACTTTTTGTGTGTGTCGAGGGTTGATAATCGAGGGTCATAAAAGTGTACATTGTAGATACTTTTATCTATTATGTCAAGTACTCTCCACTCTCCAGACTCCAGTACTCCTCAGTCTTCTTTGCCAAAGAAAAAAGCACACCCTTCCTCTCTCATTCTCCAGTCTCCATTCTCCATGACCCACCGCAAACTTTTCCACCTGGACTTATTTTATCAATCCACAATCCACACAGAAAACCCATCACCCAACACAGCTCATCGTCTACCGTTTACCGTTTGTGATAAAATGCTAAGCCTGTTCTACTACAATAGACGGTAGAATGTGGAAAATTTTATTGGGTACTCGTCTACAAGTTCCAGTTGGATCCCAGATCACAGCTTTGGTCTTGACTTGTTTTCTGTGTAATTACAATTTTTCCTCTCTTTTACCCTCAATTTTACGACACAGCGCCGCATCCTCTTCGCGGAATTGGAAATTGGAAGCCGTTTAATATTAATAATTTTTACGTTCAAAGTAGAAAGAGAATAAAAAATGTCTGGTGTTTGTAAAGGACCAGAAAATAATTCTGACCTGAAACTATTAAAAACCTGCAAAATGCTATCAGTTTATTACCAGACCAGAGAATTTGGGGTTAGTAATTTACAAATAATTTATAAGTTGACTTGAAAATAAAGGAAACTTTTGTTTTAAATGGATTTTCCATTTTCTATGTGATACGGACATGAAATAATTGTGAATTTGGGTTCATTATGAATTTTGAAGCACTCCAGTTCTCAAGTTCAGAGTGCAGAGTTAAGCTGATTGAGCCTTCAAGGTTTATTCACAATTCACGTTTTACAATTGACAACAATCTTGAACTGCAAAAGGGCAAAGTTTGTAATGTCATTCCATGGCAAACCTGTATGAAAAAAGAGAGGGAAGTTTGAAATTCGGGAATCCAGGAGGACCAGGTTTTAATGTTGTGCCTGAAATAGGGGAAAAGGAGACGTGCATATGTTCAATGTTCATGTGTGTTGAAATCGAGTTGCGGGCTCACGTGACCTGGGTAGAAAATGTTTGTGGTTGCTTTTGCTAACGTTTTATTTTTGACATGTTAATTTAAAAGTGAATAAATGGACTCGTAAATCAGAAAGGCGGGTGCAATGGTCGTGTACTCGCCAACTGTTTCCTCTACTCGTCAACGTTTTTTCCAAGTTCTATGTTTCATGTTGTCATCCAGGATCAGAGCCTTTGTCTGAAGCTAAGACAAGTGAGTGTAAAAACACAAAATCCTTTGGATATTTTGAGTTATTTCTGTCCCCCGGAGCAAACGTGTGAGCAGAAAGCTATCGGCAGATCTTTCAGTCTTCCGGATAATGTTGAAACCATCATGAATCATGCGCAGCTGATTCCTGCAGCAATTTGGACC
>JAQGBH010002469.1:0-24411 GCA_034698265.1 Sminthurinus aureus | reverse complement strand
TACGTGAAATCACGTAGGTGCATGTTTACGTGCTCCATAACCTGAAATCACGTAAAAAATTACGTGATTTCAGGTTAAGCTTACGTTCCAGTTTTTAGTGTGCAATATCTTGAAGCTTGAAATGTTTATTCAATAATGACGTAGGAAATGTGCATTGAATGTTGAGTTTATTGAAATAATGTACAAATTACCTTTTCATTTCTTCTGAAAATTTTCTGCTATTGTGATGTTCACACTGCTGACTGCTGACTGTTGACTACATTCGCATTCCACATTTATTTAACTTAATAAAAAATAAAAAGCCCAAAATCAAACTATGTCGGCCGAGATCACCAAATCACCAAACCAAAACGAGACTTGAACATTGAACATATGATAATACTGGTAGGACAATGAAGGAAGTTTGATATAGTTTAGAACTAAAACACTCTATACTTTATATTTTATACTCTATATTCCGCACACATTACGTGTAATGGTTTCCAACTATATAGATTATAGATACTTTTGCAATTTATTGGTAACATGAATTCTATGCCTGGATTGGAATATTGCATAATACATGATATAATAGGAAAGTGTAACGTAAAACGTACTATAAAATATAATGTATGTAATAATAATGCAAGAGGGGTGCTGTTTCTAACTAGTTTCGAGTTTCGAGTATCAATGTTCTCGTGTATTTCTTATTAATAGTCTCTCTAGTCCATAATGTACAATAAACCATTCATGTGGATGTAGATTGAGAAAGAGCGGGTCTGAGACAATATTGGAGTGGGAATTATTTGGAAATGATGATAGTTTTAGCCACTGTAAAGTTTTGAAGGCGGGCCATTTGGCATTTGGATTGTACATTGTACATTGTACATGACTGCAGCACTCTATACTCTATACTCTGTGCTATATTGTGTTACTTTTACTTAGTATACTCCCTCATCTTTTTCAATGTGGTTTCCGTGTAGTCACACAATGCTTTGTAACGTGATGGTGATATCAGACGAGATAATATGTATGTGATATATGATACCTGTTTCGTTTTTCAGTCCATACTCCATACGTTTTAGTTCTCAATACTCAATACTCGGTGCTCAGTACTCAAGTTGTCCAATTATCTCATCCGTAGATCTAGAGTCTAGAATCTAGACACAACCGAGACCTGTTATTATATGCAGCATGTCCATGTCTGTAACCGTGGTGCAACAATCACATGACATGTAGTATGTCTACATTCTACATTCTATACATGCTAGATTCGTGCATGCATATTTTAAGAGACACGCCGTTCACTGCTTCCCCAAAGAGGGAATTCACAGATAATTTTATAAATTTTCTCCATATGTGTACAAAGTCATATTCTGTCCCTCGATTCTCTCTATTTTCTATTTTCTATTCCCTGCCTATTTTGTATCATGGATTCAATATTGTTGCACGGCATATTGATGTCTAATGTTTATGTTGCCGGCAAATGGCAAATGGCCATTGTGATCACGGGATGAATGTATAAATGATGAATCGGTCGTCAATATATTAATATCGTGAATCATGTGTGTGGAGTGTGGAGAAAGCGTATTACTGTGCGTAATGTGTGGGCACTGGGCACGCTCCCCCTTTCCAATGGATTGAAGTTTTCTTGATTTTTGACAGGGCTCCCCCAAAATAGTAATAGTCGTAATGAGTCCCAAATTATTATTACTCAAATTCTGACATTTGGATTAAAAACTTACTCATCTTTCAAAGTCTTACAATTTACGATTTACAATGTATTGTGTACAATGTACAAAGACAGACAAATCTTTTACAATTACAGTGTTTACAAATGTTTTGTACATGAACTTTTTCCAGCTATATCTTCTACATTCTACATTCTATAATAATAATATTCCCTAAATCTGACGTATATGCCTTTTTTATGTATGTTATTTGTTACTTTGAATTAGTCTAGAATTCAGAATCCAGAATCCAGAAAATTAAAACATATAAAACAAGTTCAAAATCGATCCTTTTTCTTACAAAACAGTCACACGGTGCCTGCACTTGTTTAATATTCAAATCTACCAAGAAATTGGAATTTCGAATGCCAATACTTTGCAAAGTACATTAAGCCGTAAACATACAAAGGTACTAGTGGAATAAAGTCGATATGCTCGTTTTGGCCAGTAAAAATAAAAGTACCTAGAATTTTCAAATGTTGTCCATTAAACCAACTTTTTTTACACGTGAGTACTTTGTAGTTTGTAGGTGTTTTTAGAGTTTTACTGTCAAGGCTACAAATTTACATGGATACGTATTTAGATAAAGAGAAAGACACTAGACACTCCTCAAAATCAGGATACATGTGTACGATTGCTTTTGAAGGTAAATAAATAGGAAGGGGAAAGGGAGGAATTGCTATCTTTACACTACAACTCAACTAGAGACTAGAGACTAAACTACAGCACCACAGCAAACTACACTCCAGCACTCCAGTACAGGACGAGGTGGATGTGAACGCATTTTGTTCAAAAGAATCCTTGGATTTATTGCCATTTTTAGTGGAGTAGAAATCGACCAAATCCCTACGGAGTGAGTATTCCGAATTTCAGCCATCCAGAGCATTCTATGCATCAAATCAAATGGAACCAACCGTGAGCAATACACACCACACACACATATCTATAGAATCTAGAATCTCCCAATACATGGTACATGCTACATAATACATACAGAATACACAGACACACAACACACAAGACGGAAGGAAAAAGGTCTTCACTTGACTGCAATACACGTAGCTAAATATCACTCCCTTTTCCACCTTACTCCGTTTCGTAGACAGTGAGAAAAAGTGGTTTGGTTTGGTTTGGTCTGCTTTGCTCTTTACCATTTACTCTTTACTCTTTCCAACTTTTCTATATATGCATATATCTATCGGCCATCTCCTGTTTCAAAGGTATAGCCGAGAGAAAGAAAAAGGGAAGAAGCTACATATTATAGTAACGTGACTGGAAGCAAACATCAGAGATGAGAGCAGCCAAAGCAAAGTAAAAGTAAAGCAAACAGGGAGAGAACATTGAACATAGAGATGTAGAGAGATGTGGAGAAAGTAAGATAGTTAGGTTGTGTGGATGGAGGCGAGACGAGTTGAGAGTTTAGAGTTGAGAGCTCGAGTGTATATTGAGCATTGAGTGTACGCACTAGACACTAGACACTGTACACAACGTGTAGTGTGTAGTGTGTAGTGTGTACTACACATTACATACGATACACGATGTGTACTGTGTACTTTCGTGTTATAATATTGCATTGGCATTACCACCAGAGAAGTAAAATCAAGTATGAAAAGCCTCGTCCACAGCATGCTTTTCTTCCTTTCACTCTCGGTTCTCGATTCTCCAGCTTCCCTTTTCACCATGATATTTCCTCCTTTATGCAAGCCAAAGATAGAAGAGAATGTGTGTATTCAGTGTGACTACAACAAACTACTACATGAATTCGTCCTCTTCTCCTTCTTCTCCTCCGTCTTTTACTTTTACATTTCTTTTCAAACTTGGTACTCGGAATGGATGGAACTTTGGATAGTTATAGTTTTCTCCATCTCTCGCTCCCTCTGCTCTTTCCTTGTCCTGCTTGTTTAAATTCATTATATTATACCTCCAGCTCGCAATCTCTACTTCTAGTTCAAGTGCAAAGAGACAGGCGAAAGCCAAGACACGTAGCCTTTACTCTTTAGAAACTGCAAATACTTACAAAATATACAATATATACAATATACAACATACAACGTACAGTACAAAGTCTTTGCCTTTAGGTCACATGGCAAGAATTTCTGTACATGTAGACAAATTCCTTCCATATTTGTTCATGATTTCATCCTCGGGTGTTGAAAAGCATATGTATTTTATACTGTGTACAACAGCAAATGTGATATTGGCTCTCTTTAATCATATAGGCCTATCTACTACTTAATATATGTAGGTACTAGATGAGTATAGCATTCTATTCATTATTTTACTACGATACTCAAAAATAAGAAGGTAATGATAACTGATAACACGATAATAATAATTCTGAGTCCTGAGAGGCTAAAAGAAGGCGATAATCAGAATTGGTGTCTTTTTTTAGTAGCTATTTATGTTATTGCTCTCATGTTGTTTTTTTTACTTTGTGTTGTATATTATGGTATAGTAATATTTTATACTGTATAGTATATAGTAGTTCTCATTTCTTTTGTTCAAAAATTTACATATCTTTGATTAAAATATTTTGTGTTTAAAATCGTCGTACATTGAAAATTAAAACATGACAACGTTGAGTTGAGAGCCCTAAATTTTCTTCACTATTAAAACATTATGACTTGTGATTCTGTGTGTGTTTGAACTTTGAAGTTTTCAACTTGAAAAATATCCTAAAAACTAAAGTTTTCCCTGTTAATCAAAGTATTCTATAATTATGAATCAAAGCTCAGAATCTTCGTCCACAGTTATGAAAGGTTTAAAAAGAAAAGTGGAAACTTTAGTCCATACCTCCGAATGTAGTGATATGTCATGCACTTTTCATAAGTGTGCTAATATGAAAAGAATCATTCTCCATTGTAAGGTACGAAGTTACAAAATTGATTATTCATTATTACTAATCGTTATGAACTATTTGCAATTAGTGAAGAATTCTTTAAACTTGTATCTAATTGTAAATGTAGTGCGTCGTCGTATGAAAATACACTGGACTTTTATTTCAAGCAGGTTTTTGAGAAGTTGAAAATAAGCAAGAAATCTCATTGTTGTATTTATATTTTGTACTTTATTACAGAAATGTGTTGTAAAACGGCAAGGCGGCTGTCCAATTTGCCAAAATCTTTTTCATGTAGCTTATACACATCAAAAAAACTGTACAAACGAGGATTGTGATGTATTTTATTGTGAAAACATTCGGATGAAGCGAACAAAGATTGAGAACAAAAAATTAAAACTGCAGCTTGTTGAGCGGCAGCGACTGGTTCAGGAACTCCAACAAAAATATGAAGAAATTCGACGACAAATAAATTGGTCAAAAAACTTCCAAAATTAAATGTTTTACATATATTATACATTTATATTTTCCAAGTGTTGTGTGATTCCATCTCACATTTACAAATTTATGAACATGAAATATAAATAAATGAACAAATAACTTCATCATGTTCACTCATGATTGAAGTTCTATGTATTCGTTGTGTATTGTGTATTGTCCAACATCATTGATTCTATAAAATGTCTTTCATACAATGTATTACAAATTACAATGTATTTTCTGGATAAATTTAACCAAGTTTTTTAGATTGGAAGAAACACGTTTTTGAACTTGCAATTTAAATCAGTAGCTTTTAGTTTCTAAGCATAATAGAATTCTTATGTTTATATTTTATAACCTTTTATTCCTGCATACATGTTTTGAACCTCACCCTTATTATTATGTCATATTCTTATACTAACTAGAATCTAGAATCTATATTATTTAAATTTTATTCAAAGTATGCAGCATATACACAAAATACGTAGTACATATAACATGTAGATAGTGTATCAATAAGTTTGAAAAAGGGATGATTTCAACTGATTTTTGTATTATTGCAAAATGAAATATAAAATATAAAATAATAGCACTGCACATTCATATTCTATACACATAAATCCCGACGGATTGTGAATTGTGATTGTCGTAGATTGTCAGTCTCAATTTTTCATACTAAATATTGCATGTTGTTCCTCCATTTCCGTCCTTGCGTATATATACGTAGATAGTAGACAAAGCATACATTTATATTCGTATAGTTATGGAGAAGTAATGGAGAAGGACAGGATCAAAAGAAACACATCAAAAATGAGATGGTTTACCTATATCCTTTATACTTACTACTTGATATGTATATTTGTACGCAGCATGTAATATGCCATACATATCACCATCACATTTGCCACATTCTTTATTGTCTCTCTATTCTCTATCCAGTTTTTAAAGACTGTCTAAGACTACGAAATGGGGAAGGAAAAGCTACTAAAATATTTATATGACGACGACTCAAATTGATGATGACGACGATTTTCTTTTTTCTTTTCGTTTGCATTCCTCTTTTTGAGTTTGGATATGGCGGAATGTATAATGTGTAGCACATATATAGCCACAAGTTGAACTGACAGCAAGTAAAAAGTCTATGTATAATAGATGTGTGAAGTAGAAGTAAGTATAATATTATGATAGGATACAATGATACATCTAAAAATTCACATATCCATTCATGTCTCCCTATATTATATTATTATGCCTTTCATTCTCATACTTGATAATATATCGTTTTCAATTTATTTATTGGTTCCAACGAGAAAAAAGGAAGTCAACTGAAATCCAGATATTTATTCGATATTCAAAATAGGTTTGTGCTTGCAGTACTGACTGCTGACATTGTTTACTGTGTGTTTCGTTGTATAAAGCAGAAAGCCACATTCAAAATTTTTAAATTTAAAACAAATTCACCCAAAGATAAGACCTTTGTTTCTGTTATCAGCAAGCCAAAAGCTTAATCAGAATTTAGAATTTATATTATGAGAATATATTTCAAGATTATCTGTACATAAGTAAATTTAAATGAATTTCCTTTGCTTTTTCATTATCTACAAATATTATGCTAATGAATATACTAAAGTACTTTAATACCCATTATCCATGCATACACTTGGGCTCAGAGTAAAAATACTGGCTTAAAAATACTAAAATATGATTTTGATAGAGCTGTACATGTAAACAGTAAACTGAGCTAAAATCTAGAATTTAGAGTCTAGAATCGGACGCTGTTCGAAAACCTTGTGGGATTTTTGCATGAATAAATAACACGTCTGAAGATGAAACGCTATGAATTACGGATTACGGATCAGACGATGAATCATGGTATATATTAATCAAAATCCTAAGACCATGAAATTAAATACTTAAATATTTAACTAATACTTCCCAGCTTTCAAATTTTGGACAAACTTGTGTGCATAAAATATAAACTGTGTACTGTATGGCACAGATGTACGGAGGTATCCATTCGCAAAACCACATGAAACGAATCCAAAACTAACATAATTATCACCATCCTGCATAATTTCTGCGGGCAGATAAACATTATAAACACTAGGTACTAGGTACAAGTAAAAAGTACAGAATATTATGAACACATAGTCGAACGGAATAATTGACTTTAATGGTTTTTTAAACTGTCTTTAATATATTATTATATGGGGGTAAAAGTGTGCTGTTTATTTATTATTTTTTTGCTGCATTTGGGTTTCAAAGCGTTTAGCGTTTAGTAACACACAACACATGCAATATGCACATGTCAGATGTTTGATGTTACGTGATAATTTTGTAAAGGCAGCGAAAACATGTTATCCATTTTCTATAATATATATTTACCCACTGAGTCTCTACAAGACACAAGACTGAAGACTCAGGCAGACTGGAGATGTTATTGGACTGCTATTAAATAATATGAAATTGCTGCTTTTACATAATCTGAATACGTATGAAATACCAATAGGTTAGGCAAGTATCAAGAGTATATATAAAAATTTACACTGCATGTTACATATATATATGTACAATGTGCACTGAGTACTGAGCACTCGTATATTTTCTTCAGGTATTATTATTATTATTTCTCTCTGGGCACTATTACATTTTTTGTTCTTCTTTCCTTTATTCTTTAGTATGCACAATATCTGTAGATCGTATATTGTGTATCGTGTATCACATCATGACCTTCCCATCCTTTTTGTTCTTCTGGTCATGCAGCACGTTTTATTTGGTTGTATTGTGTACTCTTGTGTTTTTTTATTTCCTCTTATATGGTTCTTATGGTCATGCTGTCTTCAATTTTTCTTGGATATCTTTCGAAAATTCAAATAAGACATTACATTTCTTGCTAGATCGATATAACAAGAAGAAATATCTGGGGAAAATTACAGTTATCTATTGACAAATTACTCCCCGGTGATTCCATATATTTACTCGACGGTTTTATCCATGCAAATAAAATAGTTTTTCTCTACATACTCCGTACTCCATGCCACTAAATTTTTATACATGTATATCTGTATTTGTGTATTTGTGTGAGGTAGAGTACCCAGTAGCTCTCTTTTTTTCTTCATGTATAATTTCTACATTTCGTTCGTCCTCATATGTATGTATTATGCATGCTCGTTCCAGGTTCTATGCTTTATGCTTTCAAGACTGAATATATAGTAGACTTTGTCTTTTCTCAACTTCCAAATAAAAACCTCATCTATTTTTTCCAACGAAAAAAAATTCTCGAGTTCCATTCTTCCGTTTTTTTCCCTTCTCCCCTTTTTTACTTTTTACGTATTTAGTATTTAGACGTTGAGACTCGTAGAATATGCTGGAGGACGAAAAGAGAAAGATGAGAAGGAGATGAGAAAAAAGTGCTCTGGATTCTGTATTCTGTATTCTGTAGACTACATTTACACTGTTTACAAAAATTTACAATGCACATTATATATTGTATATAGTATATACATGTGTACTTGTTAGTGCTAGTTGATTGCATATTTATGTCTCGTGTATCGTATGTCGTATATCGTATATAACAGTGTGTGTATTGTGGATACTTTATACTTATAGAGAAAGATTGAGAAAGCGAGAACGGAATGTCGTTCGTATACTCTAATTATTGAATAGATTATGGATATTTCAAGACGTTTTCATGCATGGACCTTTTTCCCTTTTCCTTTTTCCTCTTTACTTGTTAGAGCAACACCAGTAGTGGATGCAAATGCTCAAATTATAACACAAACAGAGGGGAAACAGAGTATCTTTTCCTTTTGTTACTCTCTACTCTAATAAAATTTTATTTATTCTCTTGTATGATTTTTCATTTTCAGTTTTAGTTCCAGGTTCTAGTGTGGAGCAGTATCTACAAATGGGAAAGCATTTAAGCCTATAGCACCACAAGGAATATATGAATATGTTCAATCTACATATATCTTTTGTGTGTGTGTGTTTTTGTATAGTTTGTACGCTTGTATAGGTACGGATCATGGATTCAATGGATTCAAGGCGCCTTTCTTACTTTCTGCTTGCTTGCACAATAGAGAACTGAAAGAACTGCCGAATTAGTAATAAAGAACATGTAATTACTTTTCCTCTTCATTCCTAATTATGAGGGTATGTATTATTATAATGATATGAGGGTTCCTGATTCCTTATCCTTGCACATGTATGTGTGTATGTATGTATGCCTTTTACCTGTATCCTGTATAATGAGTAATCAAATGAACTTTGAATTTACAAGTACTACCACCACTTTTATGCATATTTACTATACACTATACGACTCCCATTTAAAAATTACTCTCCAGCACACATCTAGAAAACATTTAGCTATAAAAGCTGCAAATATGTACGTAGATTAAAAACATGTCACAAGTGTAAAACATAATTTACTTTCTGCAGACTATATCAACTTTTATACATGTTTATATATGATTCCTTTGGAGTTTGTATAATGCATAAAATGGAGAATAAAATTGTGCACAATACATTTTGCATCCAATCCATATAACATACCTATATTATAAGATAATTCAGCAATGTTTTTACCCTTTTTTACATTTGGTTTCTTGGTCGGTCCTCATCACATAAGCAATATAAGTAGTAGAAGTAGTATCAAGAATCAAGAGTAGTAATAGTTCGTCGTTCGTCCTCAACTTGGTTTTGTCTTTATTCCCATTTGTTCATTGCCTTGGTTCTTTTTGGTTCTTGATTCTTGATCTTTTTGTGATGAAGGTAGTTAAAGTAACTCTAGTATTCAAGCTTGAGCTTCAAATACTCTATACTCTATACTGCATATTATATGGATCTTTGTCTATAGTTTATATGAGACACACACAGTCAGCAAATAATATCTTAAGAGACTGGAAAAAAAGCGTATAAAATGGATATGCATAATATATAAAGCGAACTGCGTTTAGCTTATACTTATACGCTTCAAGTTGCATGCCAGTCATTCTCATTCTCCCTCCTCTTGTCTCTCTCTCTCTATGTCTCTGTGTCTCTCTCTCTACCTATACTTTAGACTCTTCTACCTATACATACTATGTATAGTTTAGAGAGTGAAAAAGCAAACTCTTCAGAATCTTCTTCTTGTTCTACTGGAGGAAAGGGTAAAATCGCCAGAGGGTTAGTTGAAGTTGGTTTGTTGGCAAAGCTTAAGATGAAAATGAGAAAAAATCTCCTTGTCTCTATCCCTCTCTTCTCTCTGTCTTTCTTTCTATTTCTTTTTCTCTTCACCATCCACTCTACACTCACTCTGACTTTACCTACAGATATCTTCACTCACTCCAACGCATACATACATACATATGTACATATATGTATTGTGCAGTGTAAGTGCATGTATGCTTTTATATGCTAAACTCACCGTCTCGCTTAATAAGGTTGTAATAACAGTGAAGATTTAAAGGCTACCAATTTTTATTTGTTGACGACAGCTACTCATGTTGTATATTGTATACTGGATACATAAAATATATGGAGTGTAAAGAGGAGGGAAACACAGAGAATAAATTTGGGATGAATTGATGTTGATATTATGCACATAATCTACCGTGTATATTATGTATTGTGTATCAAGTATATCTATGTAGGTGTTTATATATTTATCCATTGTATCGTGATAATACACGTTTCATTTATTTAGTGTGTAGTGTGTAGTGTGTAGCTTATATTTTATACTAGAAGCTTCTTCTTATTCTCATCCTCATCCTCATCTTGGTCTCATCCAAGATCCGAGATTCTAGTTTCTAGACTTCTAGTTATAGAATAATATAACAAAGAGGGAATCTGGAGAAGCTAAATAGGTGCTGGTGTGGTTTCGTGCAAAGTACATTGAAATGAAGGTGGAAGAAAGGCAGAGAGGGAGAGAGTTTGTCTAGTGTCTAGTGTAGTGTGTGGAGCGTAGAGTATAGAGTGTAGAGCTCTCGGTAGTTGGTGTCATTAAATATCCGAATCTCACACGATTTACTCTCCGATAATGTAGAAAGATTACACGGCTCTCACATTCAAGTACCCAAATACCAAAACCCCTGTCATGGTATAGCCATAGAAATAGTAGGGATGATATGAAAGGTTATAGGTAACACAAGACACAAGATGATGAGCATTGAGCATAGCATATAACTTATGAAGCATCATGATGGAATCAAAAAATCTAGAACACAACACAAAAGACAACACAACCTAGAACGCTATTTAATATGTGTCATATTATGCATGTCCTCCTGTATTCCATATAATGCTACTGTTACAGACTACTAACTACTCACTACATCCATGTAAAACATGGATTTATTCAATAATGTCATGCTTTTCTAACAGAGAAAAGCATCACAATTCACCATGAATAGTCGTCGTCTTGTTCTCCCACTCTCTGTTTCTTTTGCTCCTTGCTTCTTGCTGTACATTGTGTACATTGTTCATTGTACATATTATAGAACTTTTGACTTGTTTATATCATACATATTTTGAACACATGCATGCATGTAGTTCCATTTCTAGTTGTTCTCCAGTTGTCCGTACACATTATAATGTATGATACAGAATACAGAAGCATGTATCCATATTTTGGATTTTCTCTCCAGAATTTAGATATAAATATCATATGTATAATATGCGTTCTACGTACATTGTACATTGTAATGTATCGTGAGGTGATTCAACATGGTTTTTCTCTCTATGCCTCTATCTCTGTTTGTTTGTCTCCCGTTACTCCATTTCAATTCCCCAGTATACATAGCTACAAAGATACCCACCATCCATTTCACCGTCTACCGTCAATGTTGTTATACACTATACACAAAATGTACACAGTACACAGGGGTAGGATTTACTTGGTTACTTATACTCAGGATCTATATGAAGGATAGAGGGGATGGAAAATAATATGTTGGATTTCGTTGATTTCAGGAGAGACAGGGAAGGGACACATACAGAAAGAGAAATGGAGATGAGAATTCACTCGCTACCAATATTAGATATAATATACATATATATACATGCATTTATACCGTATACTTATACTTTATACAGTACACATTAGACGACGGGATATAATCGAGAAATAGAATAAAGCTACAGAAATAGGGTTGCCAAATCTCTTACTCACTCACTCGTTCACTCACTGACTATTCACTATCCAAAATTTCTCCAGGAAAACTATTACACCCATTTCACTCACACTCATTCTGTCTTGTATCTTGTACACAGGGTAATATCGTCAAATATCTATCTATGCCTTTGCCAACACTACTGTTGCGCTTCTATTAAAGTCGAGACTCTAGACTGGAGACTCTAGACTCTTGTTTTCTGCTACCCAGTAAAAGTCCAATGTCTGAACAAGTGCATGCATTAATTATTATGTATGTCTATAGGGGTTTTCCCTGAAAAATGAAAAAATACTCCCAAAATAATAACACGTTAGATGTACATTATATACTAGTACTCTGATTCTGTATGGTGAATGGTGTATGATGTATGCGTCATAAATGAGTGCATTAAATTAAATTAAATGGGGATTTACAACGTTTCGTGGTGGACATTCTGATACGGTGTAATACTCCATAGTCCATAGTCCATACTCGATACTCCATACTCCATATGATACATTACACACCGAAACCAAAATTCAGCCATCAGTCATCAAACAAGCATCTCATTTATAATGTAGCATAGTACTTGAAATATTGAAAGTATACATATGACATAATATATACAGGAGAGAGTATAAACGATAAAATGAAAATTATATGTGTATAGAGACATATTAGAAATTGAAAGCTAAAATCCAACTCCTCCACACAACTCCCGAGTTTTTTGGCCTGGGACGGATTGACTATTCGATTAGTTTGTTTTGTTTTCTACTGTTTTCTGTTTGGTTTTGAAGGGAGAGAATAGAGAACAATATTACATCATATCATAAAAATGAATGTTCCTGAAAAGCAAAACCCATTATGTACACCATGTAAAAGGAGAGAGAGAGACATGGTCATAATGGTTTAACGTGTCGAACAAAAGTAAAACTAAGTTGTTGAAATATGGATAAAATGTATGTGTATATATGTATTTATTAATGTGAAATATTGTTTGTCATTTTGTCCATGTATACATGCATATTTACCTATATATGTGTATATGACTTATGGAGTATGGAGGGTACGCGTATTGTAACAACAACAAGAGGCTCGCTCCCGATTAACATTATAAGGAAGAGTAACCTGTTCCTAGTCACTTGAGTTTAGTTGAATGTTGAGTCAAGTTGCGTGTATTTTATATAGGTACATTGTACAATGTGTATTTATATTATGGGTATTATTTGATATATTTTCCAGCAGTTCCAGTAGTTCCAGTTTCAGCTACAAGTTTACAAGTTTATCGGCGAATATTCAGCTCTGTATGTACACAGATATATATTTATATAGAGTTATTCCATCTGAATTGTACATTCTATGGGATATAGGATATACGATATACGGGAAGGAGGCTACTGAGAGGCACACACACATATGTACATGTACATGGAGTATTAGAGAGAAACAGAAAGGGAAATGGTTGAAAAATATTGGAGAACTGCGCAAGCTGTAACTACGGGAGGACGGAGAGTTTACAAGTACCAAAAGCAGAACACATACAGAGATAGATAGAAAAGTTGTTCGTATTCTTCGTGTGTATGTCATATACTTATGTATGATAATATATTTGGAGTTTGGAGTTTTCCAAGTCTACACACTTACACACTTACAATCCGTGTACATATATCTGTATACACACAAAACTTAGATGCATACATACGTACATACATACACTCACGCATACACACAAAATTCTCATTCGAACAGAGAGAACAGGATAAAGCAGGAGCAGCAGCAGCAACAGAGTATAATATTGAGTTTTCCCCCTCGTGAATGTGCCCTGGGTTTTCTGAAGCTTGTCATGGTGAGATAGCATAGCACAGCAAAGAACAGCATAGGATTGAATAGAACGGAACAGAGAATAGTAGACAGTGGTGGAAGTAGAGACTCAAAAGTAAAATCTCTAGCCAGCCAGAGTGCACATGAGACACAGAGAGGGAATAGAAGAGCTTCGTGGTCCAAAACTCCAAGAGATCAGTCAGCCCTACTCCTTGTAGCCAGTAGTTTGCGTCTTGTGGAAAAAAGAAAAACTTAGCACACTGTAAACAAAAACCACGGAGAATCTTCATTGTAAACAAATTAAGTGACCAACTATCCTCTACTATTATCATCAACTTGATCATTATTACCATTACCTGCTATTATTAGATCATTCTGTTTATTACAGTTTCACATCCCACTCTCTCTCTCTCTCTCTATCTAGCTATCTAGCTATCCATCTCTTTCTCTCTACATAATATACATAATAATATATATATTTTTTTCTCCCTCTATTTTATCTCTACATATCAACAACGACAACTACAGTATCTACATCTACATCTACAGCATCAAAATTAAGAGTAACATATAAAGTTCAAAAAACCTAGCTATATTATTATAATAAAATCTATACAGTAAAAACCTGTGGACCAAAATATCATTTATTATTTATATATACAAAGCAGACAATATTTGTCTCCTCCTGGATTTTCTCCATTGACTCTTTTCTCATCTTTGAGTGTCATATTTTTTTTTGGAAAAAGTTTACTTCAGACTCAAGACTCAAAAGACGTACACAATCCAAAATCCTTTTTCTGCACTCGTACAAACTACAAACACTTGACTCTTGACTATCTAATATATATATAAAATATATACTCCAATACATTTAATATAATATCTATCTATGTGAAAAGTGCAAACTTGTTTATATAATAATATACAATTTCAATATCAAATTCATAAACGAGAGTATTCTTTCTACATAATAATATTATATGATAAATGATAATATATGAATATTTTTTCATAAATATCCGAAAAAAGTAGACGAATCTCTTTTCCATATATACTATTTTAAACTATTTATATACTCTAGACTCTAGAGAAATATATATTATATCATTGTCTGACATCAAAGATTGTTTTTCTCCAAAAATACACCCGAAAGAAAGAAAGAAAGAAAGAAAGGAAAAGTTATTTACTTACGTGTTTACTTGCCCATTCTTATGTGTAAGTCTGTGTCAGCCTGTCTATACATTCTATATTCTATATAATATAATACATTTGTGGTACATGTGTATGTGTGTGCTTATATGTGTGGTATCTATTTGGAGTCAAATCAAATCAAGAAATAAAATCCTTTGATTTTTCTGTCAATCTGAAAATCTCTCCAGCGTAAATCTCTCGCTCTCACTCTCTCTCTCTCTGATCTTTCTATAGGAAAAGTGAAGAAGAGATTTGACTAAATAAATAACTCAAGAGGACTTACAAAACTTTCACATAGAAAGGAAAAAAAAAGCTATCATTGATATTATTGTACTACATATATATATATACTCCAAACACTGTTCACTGTTCACGCACATGTTTTTACAATAGCTACATACTCATCATCTCAAGAGGAAAATATCTGTTAGTAGTGTACTTTGAATAGCAAGTAGATGTGTGTGCAGATTCCAGAGCTCTTCATGCTCATTGCTTATAAATAATTAATTAAATTGTGTTTGTCTTTGTTCGTGTAAGTACCAAGACTATTTACCATTTAAATGTGAATTTTTGTCCAACTTTGGAAAATTATAAAGTTTGTGTGATTCAATCATTCATTCATTCATAGATAAATAATACAAAATAATAAATCTACACACATATTCATGTATTAAAAATACAGGACCGAATCGTACAAAATAATTGTCTTCAAATCTTCAAATAAATCAACAAAAATCAGTGTCGTTCAAAAATTAAACAATTTTATATTGTAGAAAAAGAAAGACTCATCAAAATCATTAAAGACATTGTGGCTTATGATTGTATAAGGTGCCTTGTTGATTGTCTATTCAAGTAAAAAGTTCTTTCTCAACCATATTATATTATTACAATTGTTAGTATTATTACTATTAAAAACTATAAAAAGTTATATAGTTTAATTACTTAATAACATACTCTCATCAATCAGGATCCATCCTACAAAAGGAAAATTATCAAGTATCAAGTACACAAGAACAACAAGTTCATTAAAAGAAAAAGCATCTTGGAATCATATAAGGACAATGTAAGTATTATTTTACATTATTATTATAGCTATTATTAGTACTATTTTAAATTGTTCATCTTTTTCTTCTCATTTTTTGTTGTTGTATATATTTTTTTTTATATACATCAGACATGACACTTTTTATGGATGAATGTGTTCTAGTTTCCTAAAATAACTTTTTATTTATTATTTTAAAATTTGACCTCAAAACTCAAAACTAAAAAAACAAAACAAAAAATTACTGAAACGACAGTTATCAGTTATTATATGATCATGATTGCTGTACTGTACTCAACTAGTAGTAGTAAGTAGTATTATTATTATAATTATTTTTGTTATTGCGGATGCTATTATGTTTGTTTGACATGGATGATGAGTGTTTTAGCTTTTTAAAAGAACCTGACGACGCTAAGGATAATAAGAATATTATTATTATTATTATGCTGTAATAATAATAGAATGCTGATGTTTGATGATGTATAAAAGAGACTGAATTGAACTGAGATCTGTACTAGTGAACATGTAATAGTTAAATAATCATTTACATAATATTTGTTTGTGTATTTGCTTGTATGTATATTGTATAATGTTCTTCCTCTTCTTCAATAAGTTTTTTTTTGTCTGGTGTGGCCTGTTCCTTTCATGATTTTGTTGGCTTCGGGGAGTATGTACTATATTATTATTACTATGTTGGTGTATATTGTGTGTGTGTATGTGTGACAGCTTATTTACATAAGGAAGACATGTGGGAGAATACCTATATTATGGTACTTAGGTACATACATGTTATATAATGATGAGTTTGTGCACATTCAGAATAATATACAACTATATACTGTATGTAATGCATTATTGACAGTAGGCATTTCAGCCCAAGATAATTTATTTGGTTTGGTTTCGTTTCTTCTTCTTTTCGTTCTTCGTCTTATTCGACGACTTGTGTATAAAATGATCATGATGAGATTGAAGATTGGATTGGATTGGATTTGGATCTGCAAAGTTTTTCTTTTCTCTTTCGTTTCCTCCTTTTCTTTTCTTTTCATTTCATTTGAGCTTTGCTATTCAAGTAACATAACCACGTTCACCCGTTTGCACATCATAGAATCAAAGAATCAAATAGCACACAGTCTTAAAGCCTGTAGATCACTTTTTCTCTGAAACCGACTTCCAAATAAAATAATATTAGTTAGAGTATAGTATATCCGAGTAGTAGTACTCCTCCTGTATTGTGAATGTAATGTTAGATGGATAGTATACGTTTAGTAGCACTTGTTATTATTTTTCTTGGACTTGTTTTCTCCTATACTCCTACTACGTGTGGCAAACTATACATATCGGATATTGGATATTGGATACAATATACTTTTCTGAACACACACACATGGAGTGTACAAAACATAATGTTATGTGTATAAGGTTTTGTGTCTGTTAGTTTAGACTATTTATCATGAATGTTGATTGTATGTATTACGTATATAAAGAATACAGAGAGATGCTGTTTCATGGTTTACAACTTTCTTGGTCTACTTTTAAGTTTGAGTTTCAATCTAAAAGGTTCTTTGATTTTGAGATGTTCTATAATATTATATATTATATAGGTGTGTGGATGTTGTATGTGTGTGTAAATTGTAAATGTGTGTAATACACACTGTGTACTGTGTAAAATACAGTAGCCGATCCTAAAATTTCCCTCCCAGTCACTAAATTATGTGTTTCGTTTACATAATACATTTGTGCGTGTAAATTTGCTTCCTTTTTTCACGATTCATAGTACTAGTAGGTTTAATGTACATTGTACATGTTGTACATTTCATACACCACGTAAATTTACAGCGTACATCACGGCAGAGTTGATGATAGTACACGCATCCATGTGATCTATGAAATACGGAACACTCAATCTGTTCTTTTGAGGACAGGGTCGTAAATCATGACAATGCTGTTTTGGTGGAATCTTGTCATATTTTTTATTAGAAAAAGATTGAAACGAGAAATGGCGAAGGAGATAAAGACAGAGGGCGAAAGAGAAAGAGAGAAAGAGTGGCAAAACAGGAGACAGACAGTATATATTATGTTCTCTGGCGATTTTTGAGTAAACTCTGATGTTCAGTATTCAGTATGTATGAGTTGGTATGGGAAATAAAGAGGAGTTTTTGGATTTGCACATGGTCGGAAGTAGCCTGTTGAGCTCGGATTTACAGCTGAAAGTCATGGATGAATCTTGGCAAAGTTACTCTCGCACACTTGCACTTACAGACTCTGTTCTCTCTTTCTCTCTCTTTTCCGTTTTGCCATATCGTTCCGAATTCCGACTTGTTTTCACGGAGGTTAAACCTTTCCATATATGTATTTATAGCCTTGTGAACCTTTTTTTTGCAAGATATTTTCTCTTTCTATATTCTATATTATTATACTTTATATAATTATGTACTTTAGTGTGATTTTATATTACACAATGTATTGTACTGTGCTGTGCACTAGTATTGAGTATTGACAGGGTATTGAACATGCATGTGATTATTATTACTATGTTCAAAGAAGAGAACATGATGTTTCTGCTTTCAATCATAGTCATCCATGACTCCTGATTTTCCTCCTCTTTCTATTTTTCTGCCTCACATTGTTCAGGCATCGGTCGATAAGAAAATGTTCAGCAATACAATTTGCTTGTCCTTTCTCATGTCAGCAAGCCAGAAACACCATCAGAGATTTCATGCTTTGTATGTTAATGTCGTAGAGGATAAAAAATAACGTATAGTATGGGTATTTCTTGGTTTTTGCGCCATCAACTCTGTAAAAACCGCGTCTCTCACACACTTCCGTTGATTTTATGTGTATAGTTATGTTAGAGGTAACATGACCCATTATGTTGAGGCTTTTATATTGTAGATTGTGATGATATTCTGGGACAATCTATATAATATACGTATGTACGTTCTTTTCAAATGTGTTGATTTTTATAAAACATGTGGATTTTATACATACAGTCCAGTGTAATGTATAATGTACACTGTACACTCTAAACAATTAATTTAATGAGTTCAGCAGTCTAGTCGACAGCAGAACATTAAGTAGTATTTTATGTCATGGCAAGTTTATTTTTGTTAAAAGGAAAAATCATTACATCATATATTTTTATATAATATGTCTTGAATCTGGAAGAGGAGAAAAAACAGACAGAAAAAATGTACAGTGTACACATCTCCGTATCTATGGATACCGAGATGGTCACTTCAGATGTTGACTTTAGAACTGTGTAGTAAAATGTAAAGGCTGAGTATAATATGAGGGCAACCGATTCGTGTGTAGTGTATACAGTGTACATCTATATGTGATTTTATATCACTACGGCTCATAAATCTTTGTTCCTAAATATTATTTCTTGGCAGGAACAAAAAAAAAGACATAAAAACTGTCTGTTTTTTTGTCAATGTTTGTAGAAATTGAGCAAAATATTTTCTTCAAATTATAAGATTGACTTGTTTTCAGTGTTCTAGAATCTAGAAGTTAAAGAAACTAACCTAAATTTATGGTGTTTACGAATCAAACAATGATTTGTAACCTACGATAGGTTAAAAAAATCCACACAATTTTCCGTAATTTACAATCATAGAAAAAACAGATGTACCAAAATATATGTGTGTTTTGTATTTAATATAATTTATCACAGTGTTACAAATTATTAGCAATGGTTTTAGCAAAGGTTTGTACAATTTTTACAATCTTGAAATGATTTACAAATTAAGTATGTTACTATATTTTTGCAAATACTGTACTTTGCCAACGTCTGTTTTTTCAGACCATTTTAAACTTTCTGTTTCTGTTTCTATTTCTTCCAACGTTCAACACAGCTTTGTCATTAAAATAGCTAAATATTTAACCACTGCACCAAAAAGTAGAACATGACAGCATCACAACCCGTCACTTTATCAGTTCACTCATTTTCTCACACATTTCCTGCGCATCTGTGAATCTTTCATGATGATTGTCCTCCATGCTTTGTATTTTTCAACACATCTCACGATTCACGATTTTTGCACTTTATGAGCAAGAAATTTTGGACCTTTGTCATTCCATCATTCCGCAAGAATTCTCCGTCAGATACCAGTACCAGTGCCAGTAGAGAAGAAAAATTACGGTAGAACCATGGACAGCGATGATAAGTTATTATTACTCCACCGTAAAATTTATAAATGGCAAGGAATGTCACAAAAAATCTTGGAACCTGCAATAAAAAGGAAAACAGAAATAAATAAAGTACCTTAAAAGAAGGAGACGAAGAAAAAGTGAGAAAAGGGAAATGTATCAGTTTTTATAAATTGCACATAATATAATCATAAAATTAGTAATAATTTTCTCGTAATGTTTCTCCCTCCATTAGGAAAATGCGTGTGTTGGTTTGTACTTTGTACATTTATTATTTTTGTGGCAGTAACACTGGTTGTTATTTTTTTGTCCCAGTTTTGTACCGTGTATGGTGTATATTGTATATATTATACATGTAGTTTTTCAGCAGTTGACAGTGTGAAATAGTAGAAAGTGGAATTATACATGCAAGCACGTTCTTTCTTCTTCTTTTTTTCTTTCTTTAGTTTTCACGTTTTTTATCTTGTGCATTTCTTCTGCCCGCCTGTCAGACTTGATTGTGATTGTGACTTTTGGATGACAGTGACTGGTGTGGTGTTGTGTAGTCTCCAGGACGTAGCAGTAGTAGTATTTATTGTATATTGTATCTGTATCGTAGTTATACTGAACTGACGATGAATGATTTGATGTGAGAAAAGACTGACTAATAAATATCCAAGAGACAGAGTGTAAATTAATGGATTGATTCCTGTCCAGAATTTGTCTGTGTGTACAACTAAAAAGAAAAGAAAATTCTCTTTTGAATTTATCTATCTGCTATATGATGATATATATATTATGTTGTATGTTGTATATGGACTTTGATTCTAGGTGAGTTTCCTACACTGCCTGACCTCAAGTCTCTTTCAATACGAATACGAGTACGAAAACGAGAGTATAAAAATATATAATCATACAAACATAAAACTTTCTCACTCCTCGTCATCATCATCCCACCATCATAATCATCGACAAACTCAAAATCAGAATCATCCTTTTTTCGTCTGTGAATCGGACTCTCTCTCTCTCCTCCTCCTACACACTACATACTACACACACGAGTATAAAACTGATAAAATACGCACCTATATCATCTATTCAAGTTCATCTATTTCTTCCATCTTCCACTTGTACTATTCTTCTACACATAGTTCTTGACCGCAAGGAAAGAAGAAGAAAAGACTCAAATCTGTATTGTCTCTCCTCTCTTCTACACCCACTTCTTCTTCCTCTTCCTCTTCTTCTACTTGTGCCTCTTCTACCCTTATACTTCTAACTGCAATTTGACATGACATATGGACAGCGAATACATCTCGTCGTCTAACCAGAGGTAGATTTTTTATCAAGACCTGTTCAAAGTTCTTTTTTAAAAAACATATTATTTGTTACATACATTCACAAAACAATATATCATACCATCATATCGTATCCTCTAACATAATATGTTGTATTTATATTATATAATGTAATATTATGTCTCTTGTTGTATCATTTTAAATCTACTATCTTTTACTATTATTTTTTTTTCGGTGTAAATATTCTTTGGTTATTATTCTATGTAGTATATATTATGATATATGATATATGATGGTATTCTTCAGTCTTCAGTACTCATCATCTGTCCAGAATGTAGATATTAGATAGTGTGGTCTGTGGTTCCAGTGAGTTAGCGTGTTTTTAGGGGAGTAGTGCATAAATTCTTTGATTTTCGATTCTAATCATCTGTACATATACGTGATAGATAATAAAAACAATGGATGAGGTATAAAATAATGATAGAGTTTCAATTAACTACTCAGGAAGATTGATTTCTAATAGATAAGAG
Source organism: Sminthurinus aureus (assembly GCA_034698265.1). NCBI lineage: Eukaryota > Metazoa > Arthropoda > Collembola > Symphypleona > Katiannidae > Sminthurinus > Sminthurinus aureus. The sequence goes on along the minus strand of JAQGBH010002469.1, from coordinate 2,249 downwards.
CTGGATAGAGAATAGAGGATAGAGGCAGGGTGTATTTCATCATAGTACACCATAAACCTTCCATGTATGATGTATATATACCTAGCATAATATTTACCTATAATCAACACAATGATGGGTAAATAAGGATTCATTCACCTGTGCATTCAAACCTGAAGCTTTTGAAGCGCACATTTTCCAAACTGCATAGAAAAAAACTCTACCTCTACACGTGTACCAAAAATATTTGTGTATTGTATATTTATTCTTTTGCATGTTTTTCATATAATATTCAAATTTAAAATGAAATCAAAGTACAAAGTACAGACTTGAAATTTTTCTAAAAACACAAGAGTTAATGTAATAGTTGTGTTTTGTTGAGACTTGAGAAATGTTATTTTCATCCTGCTTATGCTATACTTTTTTTCCATTATATCCACCTGTACATTGTACATGATATGGAATTCACAGTATGGAATTTTGTTTTGTTCCTTTTTATTTTTTTACACTGTACACTTTACTGGTGCTGGAGTTGGAGCTTATCGCCTGTTTAAAAATCTAGATTTGGTTGGTGGTTATGAAAGTGCATCATAGTGTGCGTATGGAATATAGAATATGTGGTATAAAGTAAAAAGTATGCTCACACTCAACGTTTTTGCACGATTACCTGTATAGAATGCGTATGTGTATCTATGTATACATGTATCCATAAATCTATACATACTACTTACTATATAAAAGAGTTTACTGTTCCCATGGTAGTGGAGGAAATTAATAATTTGTGGTTGTTGTTAGTTGTTAGTTGATAAGCCCATACCATAGCAGCGCCAAGCCAACCAAAGTATAAAGCTAGACTCTAGACTAGACAAGAGACAAGAGTGTTGGATGCCTAAAAAGGTATGGGTTTATCATCATCAGGATCATAGCAGTCATCACCATCATCATTGTGTACATCCCTATGTGTATCTTCATATGATATAATAATAAATAATATGCAGTATGCAATCTACTTACATCCCTTTTTTAGGATGCGAAGCAGACTATTGAAATACTCGTGTCCGTCCGTCCGTCTGTGCACAATAGCTAATCCACAGGCGTCATACGCCATCTGACGTCAGATTGACAAAGAAGATTTAAACATATGTACAAACATGTATTTCAATGCACATACATGTATTTATATAGTTATCATTGAAAAACCTGTGACCACTGAAAAATTTCCTCAGGTGGACACAAAGTGGACAAACTTTGTATGTACACGCCACGTAGCGAGAAAAGTTGGAATTAGTTAGTGTAGTTGCGCCATCTAGGGGTGATATTTGCAACTAAAGCGGACAAGTTTTGTATGTGCACGGACTAGTTTTATAGCAGTGGACAGATACGATGCTGTATTTATAGTCAGCTTCGCATCCGGAGCCTAAAGCATTTATGCTTTCAAGGCGATATAAAATCCGCACGAAGTGAGGATTTTTGACTTTATCTATTTTACATTACACATTCTACAGCATCAACTCTTTGCACAGGTTTATGTTCGGCGGAATCACAAAGTTTGTAATCATATTGTATGTGTATCAAAATGCGAATAGAAGATTTAAAAAGATATTGTTCCTTTACATTTTCCCTCTTTCCATTTTGCCTATTATCAAACATACCTGTGTCAGATTAGACATTGGACTGTGTTGTTGTTGTTGTCATTCTATTACGTAATATTAATGTGTACGAAGCATGTACCTGTGTACTGTGTGCTGTCTACGTTCTGCATGGAATATGGAACATATTTATGTGTTTGTACATTGTACAATGTACATGTTCTTCATGTTGCTTTTCTTTCCGCTGATTCCAACAGTGGGAGTCATCATCATCATCATCATCATTTTCAAAATTTCTATACAATTTATTGTACACTTTTGTTCTCTTACAGACAAATATAAAAGAGTTGTGTTCCATAATCACAGTACAGGTTCATCCATCCATCTATGTATCTAGAATCTAGAGCCTAGTGTCTAGTGCCTAGTATCTACCCACCTATATATGTGCTCTCTGCTTGTATAGAACATAGAAGGAAAAAAGAGTAATATGTATAAAAAAAACTTCAAATCTGGTAAAATAACTCACCATTATAATAATATAATGACAGGGTAAAAACAAAAACAACAGACAAAAATGCTTAAATAAGGTGAATGTGGTCCATTTAATGGCTGAGCTTAACAATCCCGAGAGATTCTGGTGGTCGGTGGCCGGAAAAGTGGTCGTAGTGGCTGGAAAGTGGT
>JAQGBH010002468.1:0-24414 GCA_034698265.1 Sminthurinus aureus | reverse complement strand
AGCGATCGAAGCGATTTAAGCGATTTAAGCGATCGAAGCGATTTACGCGATCGAAGCGATCGAAGCGATTTAAGCGATTGAAGCGATCGAAGCGATTTACGCGATCGAAGCGATCGAAGCGATTTAAGCGATTTAAGCGATCGAAGCGATTTACGCGATCGAAGCGATCGAAGCGATTTAAGCGATTGAAGCGATCGAAGCGATTTACGCGATCGAAGCGATCGAAGCGATTTAAGCGATTTAAGCGATCGAAGCGATTTACGCGATCGAAGCGATCGAAGCGATTTAAGCGACTTAAGCTATTTAAGCGGTTGCAGTGGTTCCAGTGGTGCAGTGGTTGCGGTGGTTCCAGTGGTTGCTGTGGTTCCAGTGGTTCCAGTGGTTGCTGTGGATACTGGGGTAATATGGTTGTTGATGCATAAACACTTATTCGTCTCATCAAGGTCTTTGAAATGATATGCGATTTACATGAACCCGAAATTGGGTTTACTCGTCTCAGAAAATTCCCGATTTTGGGGCTGGTCCAATAAATTCGCACAAATGACTTACACTCCTGAATTCCCCTCATCAGTACGCATCTTTTGATGTGGGTCTCATCTGGTTTGTCGACGGATCCAAAATCGGACCGGTCCTTTCATTGATTTTTAGATTTTTGTTTTTGCCCAATTGTTTGTTTTTGAAAATTTATTTTTACTACCTGAAGGCTTAATGAATTTGAATTTTGAGGAAGGTCTGTGAAATTCTAATTTCTACTGATCGCTGCATGTCGCCGGTTTTGTATTTTGTATTTTTTGTGTGTATGAAAATATACTCAATCTACAAAACTCGACACGAGCGACTCGAGGCTGGGAAGTCTAGTGATACGTACTTACGTATTAAATGGTTGAAATTAGAATGAACAAAATGAGCCGTTTTCCCGTTTGACACGCTCTTTCTCGATGATTGTTTTAGCATGTGGATTTTCGGGGATAATGAATAATGATAATGACTACTACAAATTTTGGATTTGTATTTGTTATTAGCAGTATTCATTATCATAATTTTACTCATCAAATTTAAAGAAAATTTCCCAGTCTGCAGTTTTGTTGTCGATTCTCATCTCTCGATTCTCGATTCTAGATTGTAGATTCTAGATTCCTGATTCTCGATCCTCGTATAAATCCTCAAGTTACATTTTGAATTTTGAATTCTGAAAATGAAATGAGATACGTTACTCATTTCTCCATGTATTTTTAGATACTTTTTGATCCTCTTCTCATTCATCCATTAATAAATACTAAATGCATAAATGGCATATGCGTCCGTCCGCATGCCTACTGTCTACTGTCATACTTCGTGCCTCGTACATACTTTATTTTAAACTCTTCCGTCTCACCGACTCGTTTTCATGTGTAGTTTTGTAATAATATAACTTGATTTTACATTCGTGTTTCTATGAGTGTGCGAGAACGGGAATAGCAACAGAGAAAGAAAAAGAATCATGTTGTGAAATGTGCTGGAATCTGGAGTCTGGAATTCATTTTACATGGCGAATAGCAAAGGATGAAAGAACATGCCTAAATAAGTAGTTCCGGTGGAATAAAATAATAACAGACCAGAGACTACAGGACATGCATGTACATTGTAAATGTAATCCTCTCACATCCTCTCTCAATTCTTAAAATTCTCAAAATCCCCTTTTCTCCCCAATTCTACATTCTAAATGATAAATTCAAAACTTTGAATTTAGTGTGCAAAATTCAATGTTCCATTTTCTGTTGTACAATCTGTATAATGTACAATTTAACAATATAATGTAGAAAACGAACAAGAGAAGGACGGGAGAGGAAGGACGAGAGAAAGAGGAGCTATACAGTCACATGTGAATGTGAAAATCAACCACAGAAAAAGAAAAAAGGTGCTGCGTGTAGATTCTAGATTCTAGATTGTGGATATCTTTTCTGGTTTTTGGTATGAAGGATCTAAATTCTAAATAGAAAGATATATCAGATATCACATTTTTCTCCTTCTCGTTTCCATTTCCCTGTCCAATGAAAGCCTGTGGGAATTTTTATGAGGGAGGATAAAAATGTAAATTTATACATTTCCTAATGCCTAAGAGCATTTATGTACCGTAATACGCACTTAAGAGTTTAAGAATTGTGAGAGAGGAGAGAGGAGACTATTTTATGTACACTGGAGTAGACTAAAGTCCACAAAACCGTAACCGTAATTTTTAGTTGATGTGCATTAACGGCATTTACAATTTACAATATCCAGTTTTCAGTGTCTAGTGTCTAGTGTTTAATGTCTAGTGTTTAATGTCTACAGTCTACAGTCTACATTTAGTATATGTGTGTGTGGTCTACCATAAAGCGGCTGGTTTTGGATTCTAGATTCTAGAATCTGGGTTTCCAGCTTTGAGTTTTGAGTTTTGGGGAACGGAGACAGAAAAAAGGGACGGAATCTTTCCGCTTACTCGAACCTCCAACTGAAAGATGTGCCATAAAAATGTACAAGTTGTTTCCACTGGCCATAGATAGTGGATATGCTCCCGTTTTATCTGTGTGAAATCTAAAATCTAAAGGCAAGACAGAAGTTGACCAGTCCAGTCCAGTCCAGTCACCAGTCACAAGTTGTTTGAGAAACGGAGAAAAACCTAGAAACTTTGAGAAACCGACCAAGAGAGTCTATTTGCCATTCGTACATCGTATATACATGCTGCAGATATATACTCAATGCTCAATGCTCAAGGTTCAAGGCATCTGGTAAAATAACTAGACACTAGACCAGTAAATGGAGAAAGTCCTTTGTCCCTTCTCCGTCAACTGAAAATATGATATCAGTATTTCTGCACTTGTAACTCTTGTGAATTGTGAATTGTGAGCGGAGACAAATACAAATAGGAATACAAAAAATACTAGATACATTCCTTTTTCCACCTGTTTCAAATTCCAAATTCCAACTTCCAAATTTCGGTACACTTTAGTCTATGGTTCTGTTCCGGGCTCCTGCTTGCTGCTGCATGTTCCTGATTATTCAACGTTAGACTCGAGATTCATAGCAAAATCCAGGCGTTTGCTACTGCTTTTTTCACTAGCTCTTCCATTTTCCATTCAAAGCACAGCCCAGCCCAGCCCAGTACAGTACAGAATAGCATTGAATAGAAGACAACTGTTCGCAGTACACACTGTCAACTATGTTTTCAGGAGGAAGAGGAAATTCTTTTTGTGGAATTTCAAATTGTGGACCATGAAAAATATCTGATTCTCTCCTTTCCTCTCCTTTCCGATTTTCTGTAGTTTGTACTTTGTACAAAAACCTCGAGACTCGAGACTCGAAACTCTAGACTTGAGAGTCTAGAGTCGAGAGTCGAGAGTTTGTTGGTTGATTTGGGTATTTATCGATACTCTCTCTCTCCTCCTCACAAATTCCAGGCGAACAAAAGGAGAGGAAGGAATAAGAGGGAGAGAGATGATGTTCAATGTTCAAGACGAGAGAGAGAGAGAGAGAAGAATGAATAGAAAGTAGAAAGTAGACAGTAGACAGTAGACAGTGGAAAGAAAAAAAAAGTTAGAAGCTACTGAATAAGACTGCACAGCATCCAGATACATCGTAGACAGGATGGAGGAGCGGAGAAAGCAACAGGCAGGTAAGGAATGGGGCCAAAAAACTGTATGCTCTACTTCCACAACCATTTCTCTTTCCCCTTCCACTTCCCTCTCCTACAGTAGTTACCGTTACAGTTACAGCTACAGTTTCACAGTCTGCAGAGAGAGAAACAGAGTGAAACAGGAAAAGTGAGATGAAACGGAGAAGGGGAAATATGGAGAAAGGGAACGGATTTAGCTTCAGGTCCTTGAGAATTCAAACTTGAAGGTTTAAGATTCAAGATTCAAGATTTGCGAGATGCTCTCCTTTTTTTCCACTTTTCTACCTTGTACACGGCTCAAATTCTAAAATAGCTCAATAATTGCATGCACACTCAGCATCATCATCATCTTCCATATTGTATTCAACAGGGAGCGAGATTCAGAATCCAGAGCGAAGCATGAGCATCTTCAATCTTCAATCTCCAATATCCCGTCTTCACCATTATCTCCCATCTTTTCCTTATTAAAAAGCCAGGTAACATTCAACAGTCACCATTTTTTTTGCCAGTCACTTGAAACCGAAAAATTTGTACAAGGAACATTGGGATTTTTATGTATTACATCCAAACTTCTCCAGCCAGACATGAGACTTGAGGCATCAAGAATCAAGAATCAGGCTGTCAGTTCAATCATGTGCCTCCAAATATTCAAATACCATTTAAAACTTGTAACAAAAACATAGGAAAAACTATTTTGTCGATACTAGATACTAGATACATAGATACGTAGATACTTGATACTCGATAGCTGAAAATTGAAAAATTGAAAAGGTAAATATACCTCAAAATTCAAACACACAGTACATATGCAATGCCCTGAATCTTAAAGGTTGAAAAGTAGAAAAAATTACGAGTAGTCAAGGAAATTCTTGGCTTTTCAGTATTACGCTTTGCATTCTTGTCCTTTTTAGACTTAAAGTTAGGTTGTACAACGGGAAACAAAATGTGTCTGCTGTCTGTTGTCTTTTGTCTCGTGATTTGAGACTTTGAGACTTGTAAAACTTGATGCTTGATTTTTGATGAACCTAGCTTCTGGATTTTGAATAAGTAAACGGAGTGACTGGGGACTAGAGACTCGAGACTGGAGTCTGGAGTCTGGAGTCGTAATGAAATGTAATTCGTTATTTTCTCCGAGTATTGTGTATTGTGCACAGTGAATGCGTAGGAAATTAGTCATCTAAATTATCACAAGTCTATCTTCTGTCTTGTGTCCTCTGTCATCTTGAGACTTGAGACTAGAGACTAGTACAGCAGAAGCAGAAAACAGATTCATCATTCATCATACACGATACAATTTATAACCAGTAGGAAGTAGATTCCTCGACAGGTTCAGTAGCTTTATCCTTTCTCCTTTCTCTATTCTACTCAATTCTAAGCTACCACAATTCTTGTGTATTCTTGTGTGTAAAGTATAAATCCCCATGTACATATAATATAGGCGAGCCATGAGATAGAGACTAGAGACTAGAGACAGAAGACTAGAGACAGGATACATTGACCAACTGGAGTATGAATATGAGTAAAATGCCTTGCCTCGGGCTTCAAGGAACAAAGTTTCCTCAATTTCATCTTCAAAATGTTACTTTGCATTTTACATTTTGACTGAATTTGAATGTGCATTGTACATTGTACATCTATCTCAAGAAGATGGGAGACAACTCAAGACCTCAAGACTCGAGACTCGAGACGGGCTCAAGACGGAGAGTGAGGATTGAGGATTGAGCAAATAGTGAAAGAGAGAGGAGAGACAGAGACAGCGTGAATTAATCAGCCGTCATTACGCCGTTACTCCTTACTTTCTATTACAACTCCCTCAGCACCACCAGCATCAGACTCCTTCACTCTAATTTATTTCATACTTTATGCTTAGATTCATCATACGCATACCATACACACCAGCATTTCTTGCTCCACTTCCACTCTTACTCTTAGTACTCTTAGTACACAAATGCCACTGGCGTCGTCCCGTCCTAACATTCAGAGTCAGTGACAGATTACGGATGTACACTGTACACTGTATATTATACATTTACATTGTACATGTATCCATAAATATGATACCTTTTCATTTTGCATAGTAGATTAGTAGATGCAACAGAATTTCCATATTGTTTTCCTTCCTTATTTTCTTATACTCCGGAACGTTTTAGTTATTGAACGTCTTCAAGTGTGCGTATGAATTTTGAATATAGGGTATATCATACACAGTATAGATATAGATATACCTTGAAATATTTTTCCATGTATATTGCTAGATTTTGTACTGCGTGCGTTTTCAAGTTGACCGGAGACTGGAGATTGGAGATATCTAGATTCTAGATTCTAGATTCTAGAAAACTAGAAAATAAGGAATATGGGGATCATTTGTTTTCCTTCTCTCTGTGCTCTATACTCTGTACACTAGAAACGACAAACTACAGACTACAGATTGTGAGGATTTTGAGGATTCTGGATAAATGTGCAAACTTTTGAATGGATGACTTGACTTGGTTTGGCTTCGCTGAGTGTTGATTCTGCATTCTGGATATTCTACGAAAATATCTGCTATTTGTAGGTACTTCAATCACTTTGACATGGAACGAGGAACGAGAAACAAGAAACAAGTCTCGAGGGAAACCCGGGAGTCAAATTCCAAAGACAATTTTTCCTCCTTTCTCTTTCTCTTTTCAGCCATTGACTTTTCTAATGTTCCTCCGTAGTGAACCAACATCCAACTCGAGACCTTCCTTGGAAGAAAAACTTGGCAACAAAATACAAAAGGTGCAGATAAGTAAGTTCATGCATTCATCCATAGGAATTATGTATCATTTTCATGTATGCATTGTGTTCAATGTTCAACGTGTAAATAATCGGAGTGGGAATCCGTCTCTTCTCTTGCCTTGCTTTAATCTTGTAGGTTGTAGTTTGTAGTTGTGTTTACTACTTTCTCCGCATTTTGTACAAACTAAAGACTACAGTGTCTAGAGTCTAGAGTCTAGAATCTAGACGGTGCTAAAAGGAGGATAAAGACAACTAAATACACCAAAGTGCTAACGTTTGTGTTGTGAAATTTTTATCCCCGTGTATGCACCGTAAACGGTGCACTTTCATTCATTTATGTATCACCAATAGACAGTCGACATTTTATAAACCATCAGCTACACTTTACACACTCATTCTGGGATGAAAAATCCAATCTGGGAGAACTTGATAACGGAAATACAAAAGGAAAAGGAGAGAAATAAGTAGAAGAATAGCGTCGGCGTTGATGACGATATTGATGACAATGACCATGACTGTGACAATGACGATGGATAGACAATACAATTGGGCCAACATTAAAATACAGTGGAGTGAAAGGGCAAAAAATGAATTAGCCATGAGAAAAGGAGCCGATGCTGATGTATCTAAAATAATATACAGGCACATTGGACAATCTATATTGTACATGCATGTATTTATGACTGCGCGCTGACCTCCAGAAATCCAGAACTCTGGTGCTTCATACTTCAATCAAAAATTCATAAATGTATCCTACATTTTGGAGCAGCATACAGAATACATACAGCATAAAGATATTTCATTCTCTAGTCTCTATAGATTCCTCGAGGTTGTGGTTCATGCAACTATCACGTATCAATAGATTTTTGACACACTTTCCCCATTATTTTCTCCGCTTTTCCACATCGCTTATACTTGTGCCGTCTGCCTTGTGTCTTGTGTTGACTTTGTTTCTACATGTTACATATCAATAGTTGAAAACCTGTTTCTCTACTCCATGTCTTGTCTTGTCTTGTCTGGCTCTAGAGTCTAGACTCTACTCTTTTTGTTCTATGTAAACGAAAAGTACCAACTGCCACAGAGAAAAAGAGAGAAATATTTGAGTTGGGAACATCAAAACGGGGTATGGAAAAAATGGGAGTGAAAACCAACTTTTATTTTATATCTTACATGTAACTACAATGTAGACCACAAACTATCCTTATAAATGTGTACATTATACATGTAAAACCTACGCGTAGAATGTAGAATGTAGAATATAGAATGTAGACAGACAAGTTGGTGACTGACGTATGTAAATGTATGCGTGGAGAATGGGGAATTGAGAAGAAGGAATAACCTGGAAAAGTTAAAGAAAGTGATGATACGCGGAAAAACGTGTTTCCGTGATTTTTTCCTCTTTCTTGTTTCTACTTTTTAGTTTCTCGCTCCTGTTTCTGTTCTCTCCTTGTTCCTTGTTCGGCGTTCCTTGTGGATTGTTATTAATGCTCGTCAGTATATTCTTTCTTTTTTCGTCTTATCCTTATAAAAATTCGGCGTATTTGTAATATTATATTTATATTGTGTATATGCAGTGTAGAATGTAGAGTATAGAAAATGTTCAGGATTCAAGATGGTAAAAGTTTAAAAAGAAAAACTATGTATTAGATATTAGATATTCACAGATATGTGTGTATGATCTATTATTGCACACAAAGGATTCCCGGTTCCCGGAATTTGTGGTATTTTGCTATAATGTGGTTCAGTGCTTTTCCTTTCGTTTCCTATCCCGTTACCCGTTACTGGTTACTGGTATTTTGTACCTGTTTGGTGTTTTGTTGGGGAGGGGTGCAAGATAAATGGGGCTTTTACAAATTCAATTCATTTATTTCTTGTTTCCTGTCATGTGAGTCTGGTATATAGAAACTAGAACCTAGAATCCAGAATGTAGAATCTAGAGAGAGACTCAGAGATGGAAATTCCAAAAGTTCCTGCACAACTTCCGACACCATACAACAACAACAACAAAAAGATGGTGTAAACTGTAAACCAGACATGGTATGCAAAACCAAACACCGCACATAAAATAATACTAAGCCATCCTTACGTCTCCAGCGCTGCCTGCTGTAGGCTGTAGATTTTAGTTATAGATTCTGTGTCTTAAACTGCTCACGTTTATTAACATTTCTTTGAAAATTTTACAATAATTATACAAAATACAAATCTAACCCTGTATTTCATTTTCATATCATAATAATTGATTTGGAGCTTTACTGTCAATCTTTTCCCCATGGTGTTGACTTATGATATGGTTTATGGTGTATGGTGTATGGTGTATGGTGGTTTTCAAAATTTTCAGAAGCCATTCACAATTAAATAGGCAATTAAAGTTTTGCTTATGAGTTTTGACTTTTGAATCCGAGTTCAGTGTTCAATCCCAGTCCACGGCAATTAAAAATTTGATTTGATTTAATTCAAGGTTTTCATCAACTAGACGTTTTTTTATTTTTAGTGTCATTTTTACCTTTTCAAACAGTTTTCACATATTCTAAATACAACTGTTATCTCAAATCTCAAAAGTATTAAAAGCTAAAAAAAAATTTAAAACTGTTGGTAAAAAATTCAAATCGTCCGACTAAGATCGAACTCCAACTCGCGTTTACTTCTCGGAGTTGTTTATAAAATTTAGAATTTAGAATCTGGTTTGCAGATTTGATTCAGGATTCAAAATTCAAGACTCGACATTCGAGATTCCGGACTCAAGGTTTCAGATATATAAAAGTGCCGGAGGTGAGGTAAAATGTAGGATGAAGGATCAACAAGCAAACAAATGGAACGAGTGAGCAAGTTTCAAGCCCAAGCAGAAGCAGAGAGAAAGACAAAGGCACATAGAGAGAGCGAGAGAGAGAGAGAGAGCAGCGAGAGGAAACATGAGTAAACAAAAGGAGGAAAGGATTTTTTTAGGGATTTCCAAACAAAAACCACCGAGCCGAAAAAAGTCTTAGTTTATTTAAAGTGACAAAATAGGTATAGATAAAAGATGGGGAAATTTCTATGGTATAGTTTCAGCAGATTCCTTCGATAAGACAAAAAGACGCTGTACGGTTTATCCTCACAACTCACAACTTAAAACTTATCTCAAAGCTCAAAGCTGAAAGCTAACGATAGATGATAATAGAGTTATTCTCCGTTCTCAATTTTCATGAAATGCTTGAATTCATTTAATAATAAGAAAAGGTAATAATATTTTAGTACTTGTTGTTCCACCCAAAGAATGTCTAGTGTCTACTTATATCTACATACATATCGCATATATATGTTTACTAATCATAAGTACAAAGGAGGTAAAGAAAGAACACCAGATACAACGGATAGATGAAAGTCATTGATGTTAAGAGTTAAGAAAAAGAGCTTAACCGTGGATTTTTAAACGGATATCCGATTCCATTTCTAGTTAAATTTGATATGCCGTAAAACATATACGATTTAGATATTTAAAATACAGGTGTGTTTGGATTTTGGATTTACATGTAATTTCCCGATTTTGGATTCCAGTATCTGTTAAATTGTCTTAGTAAATATATTGTACTGAATTCAGATTGTAATCGTAATACTGAGCCGCATCGAATGTACAATTTAAAATGTAATACTTTGATCAAGTTAAAGACTATTTTGTTTTCCACCCACTCACAATCACAATCAGTGCTGTAGCCCCTTGCCCAATCCTCAATCCTCAAGACGAGAAAAGGGATAAAGGGGATAAACAAACTCAAATGTTTAAAACATTTAATTACGATGGATCCCGGGTTGGATCAGTTACAACGCACAACTCGACCTCGTACTTGGTTTTTCTTTGTTACCGGTCCAAAATTCACCATCAAATTCAATATCATATCCATAATATCTATTTCATTTCATTCGATACTCGAGTCTCGATACTCGATACTCCGTTCTTTGAAATCTTGAGTGGCTACTTTAGCATTCAGATAAAAAAAAACAATAAAATATGAAATTGTGCTTATTCCTTCCAAGAATTCATAATGAATAATGAATAAGGATGAGTGATCAAGGATCAATCTAAACCAAATGGAGATCATATGACGTACTAGCAGGAGAGTCAAACGGATACATATTATGACTACTTGAACTAAAATCGGGCTAATTTTATTGAGTTTTCCTTTTTATCAAGTATCAAGGAAAGGATACGCATATGAGTAGTTTGTATTTTGTAGTTTACAGTAGAGCATTTGTGTAGAGTGTAGAGTGTACATTGTACATATTGACAATTCCGGATTCAGGATTCCGGACGAACAAATAAACAACAGAGTTTACTTAATTTCTCCCTATGACTTTGGCATTTGGCAGTCGAGGAAAACACAAGTCGTTGCATAGAGTACAGAGTAAAGAGAGTATGGAGTTTAGAATGGAGAAAAGGTGATGATGATGAAGGAGGAAAACGGGAAAAAACAGTAAAGAAAATAGTGAGCGATGGGAAATGGAAAAGAACTTTTTATGGGTCACGTACATAAAATGTAAATGTACATGTGTGGACCTCTGTATCTGTATCTGTAATATGTATCTACACATGTGTAAATGTCCGGATTATGTATATTTATTGTACAATGTACAATGTACATGCATTTGTTTTTATACATGCTTTGTGTCCTTCTAAAAATAAGCACTGGCACTGGCCATGCTGCTTCATAATAATAAAAAAACTCGTTTAAAATTTTCTATTAGTGTACTCAATACTCTTTTTATTTTATTTGGTTCTGATCCCTCACTCAACACTCAACACTCAACCCATCAAAACTTAACACACTACCAAGAAGAAGAACAAGGAGAAGAAAGAAGAAAAGAAGTTGGATTTGGATTTGTATTTCTACTCCGAGTTGCATGCAAGGAGCAAAGAGCAAAGAGCAAGGAGACTAGTAAAATCAGTGATCGTTAAGTCACATTAATTACTGCTGACTTTTCTCTTGTGAATTAGAGTAAGACGTAGATATACAACATATCGAATGTAGAGTGCAGAGTGTAGAGATTTAAAGATCCCGTCTCAACTTAATAAATATCTGTAATGGACTGCATCAAATTTACTGACGTGGCCATTTTTTGTGTAACTCTTGAGATTGTACGTATGTACGTTCCGTTGATACTATTTAGAATTTAGATATAATGTACACTATACACTCGTAAATAAATACGTTGACTCTCCCCCTTTTGATAAAACAACAAATATCACAAATATAAATACCAGTCTCAGTCCAAGTTTTAAACACATTAATAAACCCAAGGATTAAATTCCAACAACTTGATTTTACTACTCCATTTCTTAACAACAGCCTTGTTGTTCCTTTGTTTTGTTTTTATCATTATTATTATTATTGTTATTCTTATCAAGATTTCATTACAATCTGCAGTATATTTCTTTTATTATTAATTATTATCTTGTGCAAAAAGTATTTTTTAAAGTAGTGTTTCGTGCTTTGTGCTTTATCATGTAGAAATGAACTTGATACACAATTCACAATTCAACATTCAATTTTCAACTTTTACTCTTGCTCATTGCTCATTGTTCATGTCTTTTATTTTTCTGCACATATTTACAGGCGATAGCTGTTGTGTCCATTTTACCGTTGACCATTATTTTTGGATTTTTTCTACTGGCCAGCCTCAGTCATGAAGATTCCGAACTGTTTTACCCTACTGAACTTGAACGTGTGTAATGTGTAAACTTTAAACCGAGGAGTGTGGATTATTTATTTATTTTTCACATATTGAATCTTGAATCTTGAATGGATTTAATCTAAAATGGATTTTTTATAATGATGGAAAAAATTGATTGAAAAAGATGTTGATTGTATTTGTTTTGTTTATTGATTTATTTCAGCCTTCATCAAGTCATTCATCGTGATATTCACTAGTGTTTATGCTCTTCAAATCTTTCAGTTAGTCGCGGGTGTTTTAATGCTCCACTCTTTTAATTTGGTGAGCTGGTGTAGTAAAAAATACAAAATACAAAATATTTTGAATGTCTTTGATTCAACTGTATGAGTAATGAGTATTGAGTATTGAACATTGAATATGAATATGCACTGATTTTTATTTCTTTGATGCTCATCAGATGAAAATTAATTTATTGCGGACGATGAAAACTGCTTGGTTCTGGTTGAGCACTTCCGTCATCACAGTCTGTATTTTGTTCTACCTTTTGTTCAAAGCAGTGACAGAGTATCAAAATCACGTGTTATTCGTCTCCACCATCCTCTTGTTCCTCATGCAAAAAGTTGTCACAAGTTGTTGTGTCCTCCGGTTCAATGTGAGTGCCTGTTTCTTCTTTTTCTCCTTCTCGGAACAATGAACAAAACTATCTAAAACTAAAAACTACAATACACCAACAACCAACAATTGAAATAATACTGACAATAAAAGAACAAATCAACAAATGATTATATAAATTATGAACAAGAAAAATTTCAGTATAATTTTGTTTCATCAATCCATTTCATTCATTCAGCAATCAATCAATCAATCAACAATAATTTTAAGGGCACTTTTTACTGCCGTTTTACATACGCCAACCTTTGCAACTACACACTAGAATCTAGAACAAAAGCTTAGAAACTGGGAACGACGGGACGACCATCTGGTGATTTTGGGAGTAAATGTGCATGCATAAAAGTCTGAGTTGGAGTTTGGAGTTTGGAGTTTGGAGCTCCAGATGGAAGAAGGCTTCCATCTTTTTCCAGTGAAACTTGAGGCATTCTGTATTTTCCTTGTACTTTTAAAGTTTTACAATAAAATCATGGAATCCACCGAGATTCCATGAAAATAATGTGAAATTATGCGTTGAATTGTTCCATTTACAATTCACGAGTTTGTGAAACATCAAATACCAAACACTGAGTAAAAACTCACATTTCAATTGATGAAAAGTCAAAGGGCAAACGTGATTAAAACAACAGCGTACAAAAACGGTGCGGAGAAAACAATCATTTAAATTTTAAAGAACCTTGAGGGATTTCTAAGTAAAGTTCTTTAGAATTTAGAGTATTTTGTATCAATCATCAATCAACAATCAGACATGACTCGTTTGAAAAGCAAACAATCTTGTTCCGATTTTTGGTTTGGTTTGGCTGTTGAAAGTTTGATGATTGTGGATCGTGGAGAATGAGAATGTCTGTGGATTAGTTCTCGTCTTCTGTCTCCTGTTCTAATTCCGAATTCTTGCAATTTCCAACTTCCTCCTCTCGTGTTACAAAATGACGTGTTTGGTTTCGTTCCCAATTGTAGACCATTTCTATTTCTATCCTTTGATGACATTTGACACGTGTACTGTGCAAACTTGGCAACTTTTTCAATTTTCAAATACCTTTAAATGTAAGACTAAATATAGAATTTGTAGGTAGTTTCAGTTCAGTCATTCATTTTATTATCATTTTCAACAACAAAAAAACAAAGCAATAAATAAATAAATATAGCACTGTTAAAGTACAAGGATGACTATGTTTCTCATTGTTCGTTGGAATTCAAGGATTCGAGGATGTTGGATGTTTCTGATTTGGCTTTGGCTTTGGATTTTAACGGGCAGTGTATTTAAGATCGTGATGTTCATCGGGGAAGGCTAAGAAAAAGGGCTCGCCATTATCAGCATCTCGTTTTTGTCTAAAAACAGGAACCAAGTATAAAAAAATATTCATTATTCACCCCAAACTCCAAACTTCAAACACAAATTATACATGCAAAAACATAGTAGTAAAATCCTACCGGAACATGCTGTCAGCTTCGTCATTCATTGCAAATCTGAAATATCAAATATCATAAAACGATTTTGTCAGAGGTTGTGCATTGTACATTGTGCAATTATTTGGGCGCGTGGTTTAAAGTTAAAATGTGTAAAAGATTTTGTTCAGCTCATCAGTTATCAGTTGAATCTTGTCAACCGTCTAAATTCTAAATTAATTAGCAAATAATAATTATAATAATTTAGTTTTAATTTTCATACCGGCTGCTATTCCTTAACAGTTCTCTCCTCTTTCTCTCTGGTGGGCATTCTTTCTGTTCATACCAGCCGCAGGGCACATTTGGATCTCCGGGATCTTCGCATGACACCCATTCAAACCAAACACAAGGACCTTCTTCACCACCACCTTCACCTTCTCCTCCTTCTTCAACCTTTCCGGTTTCCGCGAGGGACTTGACCATCGGACATAGTTTGTCAAGGTCAGCTGGTCCCAGGTCAAAGTCTCCGGGGGGTGTGAAAGCCAAGGCTAGACATCAACAACAACAACAACAACAACAAAAACAATATTCAAACTATAATATTTAACGTAGAGTGAACAAAAAAGTATTTTAAAAGTTATTTTTGTTTTTTATTCTTGTCCAATTATTGTTGAATATTATGGATTATCGAATTATCACAAAATTCCCTTTTATATTATTTCAGTAATTTCCCAAGTAAAATCAAAATACCTTGAGAACAACATATGAAAAGGAATGTGAGCTGAAGCAGGGCGGAAGCCATGATGCTTTTCCTTCAATCCGTCAATCAGATTGAAAATAAGGAAAAAATATTATTTGAATCAACTACGACGTACCCAATACTCAATATTCAATACCCATGTGATTTTCCACTTCCATTTTCAATGTCCACGTACATTAACCATTTGGATTTTAATTATCATTATTATGACGCAACAATAAAACAGCATTATTCAGCATTCAGCATTCTGTATTTTGTATTCATTCCTTCCTTTTCGTTCAAGTTACAACCATAGGTTTATTGGCACTGGCTGAATGGTCATTGCAATAAAAAAGTCATTATAAACTTGAAAACATACTCAGTACTCAATACTCATGTACTAACATGCTTCATTTAGCCATGCTCACAACTCACAACTCAAAACTTATCTACTGTCATTTTACAATTTACAAGCAGTACAAGTGTAGAGCATATAACTTGCATAATATTCCATTGAATATATTCTACACCGTGCGAAGGGAACTATATCAAGAAATTGGTTATACATAGTATAATATAAGACGTTTTCTGCACATATTGCACATAATATATAATTATAAATTGCTTATTGTTCCAGCTTTGAAAATTGGTGCTGTATTCTGCCTTATGCTTCTTATTCTCCTCCTCTTTGAACTTCTAGCAATACACACTTGCCATTTGTCATACTGTCGAGTATCGAGTGTCGAGTGTCGAGTGTACAGCAGACAGCAGAAAGTGTGTGTGGTGTGTGGTGAACATTATGTACAGAGTACAGAGTACAGTGACTACTGTCCTTTGAAATTTGAAATTGACAGCTTGACAATAAAATATTTTGTACCGATTCCGTGCTAAAAAATAAAACTAGTAGCTACGAGACGCTTTTTGTACTGTAGTTTGTAATTTGTAGAGCGTCTCATGTATAAATGTAGATTGATCATTATAAAATATTAAAATAGTTTTGCCCATTCAGTATTCAGTTTGTAAATTGTAACTCTCAATATTCTGTACCTGATACAAAATAACCGGTTGAAAAGTTTTGTTTGTCTAGGTGTTGGGTGTTGGGCTTTGGACTTTGGGTGTTCCACATTCTACATTTTATATTCTACATAGAAAGTACATGAGAAGCTTTTAACTTTATTGAGGAATTTCAGCAAAGTTTGGACTTTTGGAATTTGGAACTTTAAACTTATCGGAGATGGGAGATTTTGATATTACATTTTACAGTGAATGCTTGATCGTTTTTGAATAATTATATAGATAGATCGCAATACCTGACATTTTCAAACGTGCAGTGCACAATGTACAATGTACAATCATGAACAGAGAATGGAGAATGGAAAACAGGTGGTAGAATTTAGAATTTGCATTGTTATTGTGCATTTTGCATTTTGTGCACCATTTGTTTTTACTTTCAACTTTTAATATTATTTGTTCTAGGTTCTCGGTTCTAGTGAAACTAAAACTTGGACACGAAAAAGGAAAATGTCAAAACAGTTTGACCTTTTGAGTTTTATTTTGTCTTACGCCATTACATACGATAGATAGTTACTTGTACTTGTTCATTCAAATTTCAAATGTAATATTATGATAAAAATTGCAACTAAAACAACAACAAAAATTTATTCGACTATCCACTATTAAATCAAAGATCAAAGAGAAATATTTGATTTTAAAATGATGATGGAAATTTTGATACAGTAAATAGTCAATAAAATGGAAAACTGGATTCTCCAAACTCCAAACTCCAAGCTCCAGCTGTAGTGTGAATTGTGAATGAATAGAAAAATAAACAGATTGAAAGTATCAAGAATCGAAAATGGAGAGGAGCAGAAATTTGATACAGTTTCATGTTTTATATTTGAGCACGGCACGCGTGTTTGGTATACAGTATACATTATACAGGTGTGCTGTACTACAGCTTATGGGTTTCCTCTTGCTGCGAATCGAATTTCCATTGTTTTGAATTTTGAATGAAATTCATGTCGTCACTACGTAAATATTTGAATACCTCCTTCTTTTTACTCCCATTGTTTATTGTCTTTGAGTATTGAGTATTGAGCAGAGTTTTTGTAGTTTGCAGTTTAAAATAAAGATCCAATATCAAAAAATTTGGATGCGCTTCTTCGAAATCTGAAATTGAAAGACAATTTTATTTGCTTACACAAGAGACAAGAGACAAGAGCAACAAGGTGACTTTTGGAATTTTGAAGAGTAAAACTCTCTGTCTAGTATCTAGTGTCTAGTGTCTAGTATCTAGTGTCTACGTTATACATACATCCAAATATACTAATAGAAAATAGTAAATAGGATGAGAACGAGTCAAGGGAAAGAGATAAATGCCAAGTTGGATGAGAAAAGGGTAAAATACTATTATAATAAAAAATATCATCATCTTAAATCTAGAAACTTGAGCGTTGAGCGAACATCTTTTTGTACATCAAGAATCAAGAATCAAGGCAAAAACTCCCACCTAAATTAATTTTAAACTTTATAGTTAGCTTTCCAACTAAAAGATCCTACAGGAAGAGATGCATCAATTTTATCCTCTTTGTTGCATAATATCAAATATGATAAAATGAAAGTCAAAGTACCGAATGATGATCCAAAATCCAAAATCCAATGTTCAGAAAGTTTAAAAACTCGAGAATTCACAGCGTATTACCTTTAATCTATAGTTATGAGTTATGAGGTAAATAAATACGCATTACAACTGTAATACTTTTGAATTAAATTCCTCCCACTGTTTTCAAGCTCAAAACTCAAAACTCCAAAGGGGACTCAAAACTCAAAATGTCATCGATCCTGGATCCTCGATTAAGCCGTTGGCAAGATAAAATATAAAATATAAAATAGTACACACTGTGTACTAAAAGTACACACAGACAAGAAATAAAAACAAAAAGAATTTTTGATTCATCTCTTTTAATATTTACATTTTACTTTCCTACTAGATCCAAGATATGGTGGTGAAAATGGAAAGTATCTACAAGGTGCTCCACATTCCACTTTCGCATCTCCAAACTCCCATTTCCGATCTCGGACGCCAACTCAAAATTGAAAGATGAAAGTAAAAAAGTTATATATTTTATTCATTTTACTTGCGCAACGTTTGACTTTTAAACGCGTTACGCAAAAACAGTAAATGGTAATTTTCTCATATTACATATTACATCACATGTTGAATAACAGTATGGAAAATAAATAGCGTAAGACGTAAAAAATAAATGCATTCGCATGGAGCATCATGTATAATATTTATATTATGAATTATGAGATAATATTATGATGCTTCAAAATTTCAAATCTCAAGGAATCTCAAATCTCAAAAGTCAAAACTCAAAACTGCTTGAAAAAATAATCAAAAAATTTCCAGGAAATGATAATCCTGAAACTCTGATCTACATTTGAAAAGGCTAATAAATCACAAAAGCTTTTACTCTTGATTTTATCATTTTTTCCTCCTCCTTTTTCTGCCACCTAAATCATAAATGTCATCTGAAAATATCTGTAAAAGCACTCAAACTCTGCATTTGAACGTTGAACTCTTGACTCTTTACTCCATTTCATTTGGCTAAATGTCCAGTGTCCAGTATTTTCTATTGAATAAAATGCTGTTCGCTGTTCACAGCTCACAGTTGACAGTTGACAGTTGATTTTGTCTTGAGTCTTGAGGTCCCTGGTTTTTGAATCCATCTCCAATTCTCTTTGTCTGGCAAGGAACAGATGGTTTGATCCTTATTGTAAATATGGATATGGATGTCGATTGACGTAATCATTCTTGAATTTTGATTCCCTTGTTATTTGTGATTATGTAAGTGAGCTCGTTAATTATATTCACCCAACCATTAAAAATTGAAGCTCGACATTAGACATTAGAGATTTAGCATTTTTGCCTCCTCATTCAAACTTCAAACGTTGCCTTTTTTATTTTTACACTAGAGTTCTAATACAAAGGTTACTTGTCAATTGTCAAGTTTAAGCTGCGTGCATATACATATTACATGTACATCAAAATGTTGAGCGATGTCATGGCCAATCAAGCGTTCATAAATGTGCGTAGAATGAAGAATGTAGAATGCCTTTGTAAACAAACAAGCTCCGCTACATCTACATTCGACATTCGACATTCTATAATCTACAATTTCCATATTTGTGTATTCTTTTGTATTTTTTCATCTTTTCTCTTTGATGCATTTTGTATTTTGTCACTAAATGTCATATAATTATAAATTATAAAACGAGTGATACATTTACTTTCTTTGTTGACGAAAGTCTTTGAATGAAAAGTCTTGAGTCTTGAGTCTTGAGTCTTGAGGTTCAATGCACATCCAATATTCAATACCGAATCATAATAATAACTGTCATGTAATGTGTATATTTTTAGAATTTCTCTGAAAATTCTGGATTCTGCATTCTAGATTCTAGAAAACTGACGTGACGGAAAGGAATGAGAAATTACTCAAATAAATATGGAGGAAAAGGGAATTTGAATTTTGACTTTTGACCCATTTAAACATTTTATATTATGCAATGTGACATGTGAATTGTATAGATATCGGTGAAACAATACTAATGACCAATAATTGGTGATATATAATACATAATGGTACATAATGTATAACACCCAGTACACACTACACAGTGTACTTTATATAATATATTATGCTGCCTTGAAAGCTATTTTAAATGTTACGTTCACAACTCACAACCGTGGTGTGTTTTTTCCCCTCATTCCTTTACAATTTATTTACCCTGCCCAAATAAATAGGACGACGAATCGTACGAAATTTGACATAGAGGAAATGTAAATTGTGAATGCTTAAACAGGTTAGCGCTCTAATCTGCTCTGCATGACTCGATGCTCGATCGACACAAGAGATAAGAGACAAAAATAGCACCGCATTGTGCACTAAATTTTAGATACTAGATACTAGATACTTGATGTACCTACATTGAAAGTTCCTCGTGGCGTGCGGTTTCGTGACGTAAGTGCAGTGCATCATATTCAATATTCAAGGTACACTGACTTTTTGGCACTGGCTTTTAAGCCGTTCCATGTTGTTAAGCATGCTTTTGTGTTCTATGTTCTGTGTGGTCCTCGGCACTCGTCATCATCTAGGAGCCACGAACCTGGAACAAGGAACAAGGAACCAGGAGTAAAGTAACGTGAGACGTGTGTCCAAAATTGGATTGGATTCCACTGCAGTGCACTGCTCATCCACATCCACCCACATCTGGAACCGCTTCTAAAACTGTTGTGACGTCATATAACTAACTCATAACTCAAAATGCACAATCCACTCATCAGTTCCAAATTCCATCGAGTCAGCCAGAGTCCAGAAGTCCAGAGGATCTAAAAATACTGAATGTAGAATGTAGAACGTGGAAAGGAAGGGAGTTTTCTGACTACCCCGCAAAAGTACTAAATTATTATTAGAAATTAGAACAATTCATCCCAAGTCTCACGGCTCAAGTCTCTAGACGCTAGACTCAAGACTCAAGATTTGAACCTACAGTAAAAATAAAGCATTTTAATTCAGGTTAATGAATACTCAAGAGATGAAACCTGAAATCCAAAACAAAATGTGATTCTTCATTCTGTTCTGTATTTCTGTATGCAAACTTTTATTTCTCATGCTGCTCTGCCGAATTAAACCATAGTCAAAAGTGGAACTCATGGAAAGATGCTAAACTCGGAATTTTAGGCTTTAGACTTTACACTATTTCAACTTTCAAAGCATTTCAAAATCTCATGTTTCGCATGTCTCAAGTCTCAAGTCTCAATGTGCAAAGTTGAAGAGTTGCAGAAAGGTTTAGCATCCACTACATTTATTATTCATTATCAATTACCAATCAAACAGGGTTACCATTTACGATTTCTCATACCAATTGCTGATTTACTGATTCATTTATTTTCCTCGTTGTTTGTACATATATATTATGTATTATGTGCTATGGATTACAGCGGCTATCTCTTGCCGCCCCCACATGGTCCTGTATCAAATTTCTTTTCCTGGGAGCGTCCGCTGTGAGGATTCATCTTTACTGGTGGCGGTGGAGCTTTTCATAGTCTAGATTCTAGTTTCTAGAATAAAGGGTAAAGTGTAGACTGTAGAATGTAGAATGCAGAATGCAGAGTTTGGAGCACGCATCAGTCATCAGTTCCAACGAGGATTACAACTAGCCCACGTGGAACTTTCTCCACTTTCTCCCGAATCCAAACTCCTACCTTTTCTCCCTATGCTCCAAAATCAAATGGCAAGTTGTTCGTGCAACACGTAACTACAATCTACCAACTACCAACTACCAACTACAGTCTACAGTCGTCACTGCACTAGACATTAGACACTAGACACTAGACAAAAAGCTTAGGGTTTAGATTTTATGTGCTCGATCTAGAATCTAGAAGAATGAAGGAATGAAAGCTGAAGCGGGGAGAAAGCAGGACAGGGATGCAAACGCAGAGGGCTACTGTATGAATTTCCTAATGTGTAAAGTGGAACTCCTGCTGACTCACTCCTTCACTCTTTCACTCACTCGAAACTCTAGATTCGAAACTCGAGACTCAAAACTCAAACTACGTCCATCCATAAACAAAGAGAGACAAAGAGAGAGAGAGAATGAGACACTTAAGGAGGAGACAGGAGGGAATTGAAAGTGCAAGTATATATTGAGAGACAACCTGGTTCCTCCTCACATACTTATTATTCCACAACCAAGAATCAAGAATTGAGAGTCTAGAATCTAGAATCTAGTTGCTCCCAAAGTAAAGTAAAGTAAAACCCCTCTCTCCTGTCTTGTGTCACTCTGGGTTTGTGTCCTTGTGTCGCCTTCTCTATATCATTCATTCATTCACTCTCACTCTATCTCTCTCTGTGTATCTCTCTAACTTTGTGTAAACATTCCACGGTGCTCTCTCTCGCTTCACGTTTAATATCTGTTGCTCCGCTGTGTACAAAAGGAAAGGCAAGTACAAGCAAAAGTGTGTTGGTGAGTTTCACCTGTCTGCTTCTCTCCTCGCCTTCATAACTCCAACATAGTACACCGAGTTGTCGTTCCTCCTCCTCCTCCTACAACTACAACTACAACTACAACTACAACTCGTTCTCATCATCATTTTCTACTCATCCATTCTTTCCACTTTCCTTTATACTAGTTTCTCTTATACAAGTTTCTCACTCATCCTGTCCAAATACCAAATAAGCAAAACTCTAAACTCAAAACACTCAAAAATTAAAACAAAAGTAGAGCAAAACAAAAGCAAGAATCCTGAATCAAGAATCAACAAAAGGTAAAAATATACAGCACGTTTTTGTTGTTTTGTGTTCAACTGTACTATTTCTTTTTATCCCATCAAAACTACCTCATACGTCATACATCATCATATTCCGTTCCGTTCAATTCCATTACAAGTTCAGTGCTTCATCCTTTTCAAGTTGATCGTTGAGCGTTCAGCATTCAAAATAACTCAGCAAGAAGCCGGAGAATTTGGACAAGTGGAGCATAATAGGATTAATCATAGTAAATAAATTGACAGTCACAAGTGCGAAGGAACAAGCAACAAGCAACAAGCCGCCAAGGTAATTCACTTAGAAAAAGTTTTCCTTTCCCCATCTTCACCATAGCCGTAACCGTGTAAAACTGAAGAGTGGAGAATCAAAAGTCAAGAGCCAAGAGCCAACTTTCTTAACCATCCTCTTTATTCTGTATACACTGTACACTACAGAGTCTCACGTAAATATAAATAAATACGAGGAGAAAGTACTCACGCTACTCACTGTCAGATTAGACAGAGAGAGATTATTTAGTGTGAATTTTGTGTGAATTTACTTGAATACTCGAGACTCGAGACTCAAGACTCGAGACGGAATACCAATAAAATAGACATAGAAATCTGTATGTAACATATGCAATAACTTGTATCTAACTCATAAAGCATAAAGTGTTCATCTTTTGTCTTTTGTTCAGTGGAGAATTCTAGTGTTGGAGTATTCAGCAAAAAGAAGGAGAAAAGAAGGTAGAACAAGTGGGTGTTTAAGTCAAAGTCAAAGACAAAGTTAGAATACTCGGAACAAGTGGAGCATCAAGACATCAAGGCATCAAGTTTTGAGCAGGAGAAAAGTTTTATTACTGTCAGTCAGTCCGTTCCTGTTTTTTGTGTCAGTTTCTCTGTGTCTTCTCGCTCCAAGTCTCCAGTCTCAAGCAGACGGCCAGCGGACAAGAGACAAGTCATGTATACAATGACTTGGATGAACAAATTCAGTTTTTTCCTTCTTCTCTGCATCATCTTTGCCCTCACAACTTTCACACAAGGTACGAAACACTTATATAATATATTTTAATTCCCACAAATTATCACCATTCATCACAATTATCATCATCATTAGCACTGATTTGTTCTTGTCTTAATTTTCTACATTTTGTCCTCTCTTTTTCCAACAGCTTACAAACCAAAGGGGTGTAAAAACTGGGGGCATAGTTGCTATGGAGGTATGAATCAATTCTGTACAAATATCAATTATCAATTATCAAGTATTTATTTCTGTATACAAATCAGTAGAAAAAAATCCTGCTATTTTTTTGAGTGTGTAATAATAATGCAAAATGCAGAGAAGGAAGCTACATTTTTTATATCGTGTCTCATGTGAATATCACGTTTGTTCACGCATTCGGCTCATGTGTATAATTTCAATTCCAATTTCCAATCCAATTTATTAAATCAAGACAAGGGACCAGACAGAGAGAGAGAGAGAGAAGGAACTGTTTAAAATTATTTAGGGTAATTAAACATGACGTTGTTGAATGAATCTAGAATCTAGTGTCTATTGCCGTGTGACGTATTGTGCTGTATTTTAGGTTTTATAGAGCGGAGCATGCAACAGGGAGTTTTGTTCTCGTTTTACTTTTACTTTTACATGCAAAGTCAGACTATCCGTGAATCGGATAATGGAAAACATGACTATTCGAGACAGATGTGTTCATTTACCATTTACCCTTTAGTCAAAGGAAACTCTTTACAAAAAGTTACCCTCTCAAGTCTCGAGTCTCAAAACTCATTTGTTTTCCAATACCGACGAGAAATCAGCTTAAAACCACGCGAGTAGTTTATTATCATTCTTATCATGTGTAGAATGGAGAATATTCCTTGTACATTTTCTGATATAAATAATCATTGATCATGTATCAATGTGATCTCATTCCAAGTTCCACGAACAATCCAGAACCTACAGTCTCGAGACTATAATCTAGAATCGAGACCCTACACTGAATTTATAGGAGCGGAATCCTTATAAAATAGGATGGTTATGCAAACTTGTACTTTTTATTTTCTGCCTTCTGCCTTCTGTCCACCTACGCACAAAAACTTGGCATTTAAAAGAATTCTACTGTCATAACTCATGCTCGTTCATGTGCACAGTATTCCCATTTGTATGAATCAGTATTCGTTTTCGGTTTCTAAATTCTAGAGTTTTATCCAATTTTCTGGGTTTTTCTGGGGTCAATATAATACAAAAAATATAAAATATCATGTACTTTTTGTACA
>JAQGBH010002467.1:0-24417 GCA_034698265.1 Sminthurinus aureus | reverse complement strand
ATCACGTTTTCACGTTGAGGATTCTTGAATTAGTTAACTGCTCGTTTATCAACAATGAAACGAGTTCGATCACAAAAATGTTAGTTCAAACGCGAAAACGTGATGCTTTTCTAAAATCTTGATGCTTGTTTTGTGGCTTTTGAAAGCATCTATAGAATTATGTATTTTTACTCTAGGTTATATACAAGTTTTTCTTTTGTCTCTAGTATCTAGTCTCTACTTTCTACAATATAATACAGAACATGATAAAGAGTACACTGCTGTACACTGTACATAAGTTGTCTTCTCAAGATTCAAGATTCAAGATTCCAGAACTGAGAGGAAAAGAAACCATTTTTTTTGGAAAAATCATACGTTTGACTGTCTGCACTATGACAGTGTTTCTAATACCGATTCCGATACACAGATTCAGACACAGTCACATTTGGTATTTGATATTTGACATTTGATATCACACTGGAGTAAATATGAGAAACCTTTTGATATAACTTACATCTCTGATCTCTGCTCAGGTGGAAGATAGGATCTGAAGCAAAGAGAAAACAAGCGAGGAGATTCTGATAAACAAGACGGACTAATACGAGGAGTAAGATGGGAAATGTACATAATATACATCCAATTACCAGGAAGATACTCCTACGGAGATCTGTAACTGTCTGTGTGAGAAAGTATTTCCAAGTATTAGATTAATATTTCTGTGTCAGAGTTTACATGTTAACAGGAGCAGAAAATAAATCAACGTATCAAATATCAAAGCAATAGTCTGTTTCATTTGATCATGTAGAAAAAATGAAGACTGGTTGGGAAAATTCAGAGAATTATACTCTATTTTGCTCCCCAAAGGATATCTAAATGAATCTTCTATACTCTATACTTGACTAGAATTTACCATTTACCATTTCCCGCAGTAGTTAAAAGTTTGAATAGGAAAAAGGAAAGGGCTCAAAAATCTTTAACTAAATGTAAGAAGCAAGAAATAAGACAAGTCAACTAAGTTTAAATTATTGTAGGGAAAAGAGAAACGTAACGTTGATTTCAACTCGCTTGTTTAAATGTAAATGCTTACATGATATTTTTGTCCACGTAATTGGATATTTGAGGGTTGAAGCTTAAGGGTTGGGGGTGTTTGGTTGTTTGGCACATTATACATGTAATGACATTCAAACTGATGCATCAGCAGGGAAAACCAACATGAATATGAATAGAAATAGGAATTGAGGGAGGAACGGGACTGGAAATCTGGAAATCTGGATTCTCTTAAATCGTCCTTGTCTCAAAAAACTGCCGAGCTTAAGTGCAACTTGACACCCGAGAAATAATAGTGAAAGCGAAGCTAATATACACTCATAAAAATAAAGGGAGGACAAGAGAGAGAGAGAGAGCATCTCTTTCGAATGTGAAACTATGGCCTCATTCGCACTTTCTCCGTCTAAAGTCTAAAGTCTACAGTCTAGATTCTAGATTCTAGAGCTCAGCTTTGGCTTTGGCTTTAACTTTGGTTTCGAAATCAGGTTCGACTTGAGCCTGAATATCTAGTTTGACTACCGAATCCAAAATACCAACTACCGACTATTTGAATGTTCCAGGAGGGAATTATATTGAAGAAATGATGAGGTGGCGAGAAGTTTCATTTCATGCAACTCTCTCTCTCTCTCACACACACATTCTTTCTTTACAATATGTGACCGTAACCGTACTCTACATTTTCCAGTTTGTACAATGTACATACATGATATGG
Organism: Sminthurinus aureus; assembly: GCA_034698265.1. Lineage (NCBI taxonomy): Eukaryota > Metazoa > Arthropoda > Collembola > Symphypleona > Katiannidae > Sminthurinus > Sminthurinus aureus. The sequence goes on along the minus strand of JAQGBH010002467.1, from coordinate 22,679 downwards.
ATACATGTGTCTAGTGTCTACTGTCTAGTAGAATTCTGGATTCTCAACTCAGGCTTTCTCTTTTTTCAGCTTTCAGTTTGATTTACTCTTGTGGGAATTGGCGAAAGGCGCCAGACAGACAAGCACAGAGGAAGAGGGAAAGGAAGGATGGGGATGACATGGCATAATATGCATTTCTATTGAAATGTATTAGCTCAAATTCGCTCTCTGGCTCTTTCCTTACACATCCTCTCATTTTATATTGCACATGATACTCTTCTCTCTCCTCTCTTCTGGTTCCTTCTTTTCCTGTCTGTGCTTATGCTCTGTGAAGAGAAACGAGAGACTAGAGCCGAGGGAATGGAAAACATGAGGTTATGATGATCATAATGATGACGATGAATGAAACGAGTGAACTGGTGATGATAGTATAAGATTAGTTGGTGAGGAAAAAGAAGTAGGAGAAGACGAGGAAGAGGGAGAAAGTCACCGGAACACGTATGAATACTACCAGGGAATAGAAGCTATACTGGAATTTGGATTCGGATTCGGAATTACACTCTAAATCCATGTGCTCTTCCAAACTCTTCCTCTAATTCTCCGAGTGAGACCAGACCAGACCAAACCAGGCGTGTTCCTCTCCTACAATATGTATGATAATTTATGCATGGGATTTGTTGGTTGACTTTGGCGTTGGTTTTGACTTTGGTTTGGGAGCAAAGCATCTAGAGTCCCAAGTCGCTTCTGTTCCAAAAAGAAAATGAATTAAAATAGGTAGTCAAGGAAAAGAAAAAGAAGACGGAGAGGAACAAGTATAATAATAAAATGGAAAGAAAGAAAGAAAGAAAGACGAAGAGGCGGTAGACGATGGAAAATATGAAAGAAAAAGCCGAGAAGCCGAGACGACGAGAAATGAAAGGAGTAGCAAAGGAAACCAATATGTTATTGAGTTTGAATTTGAGGTTCCTAGGAATTCTTCTACTATTTTAAGAGCTCGAGTCAATCCTGTATTTTTCAATGGAAGGAATGTGACTGTGATTTGACTGTGAAAATATGTACATACGGTCTGAAATCTGAAAGGAACTGATATCATATGAACCGCAACCACAAATTCTCTGTGTGGGTATTTGCAAAGAAAATTGGAAGTTCAAGTAAAAGTAGCAAGGAGAACATGTGCACATGCACAATTTCAATGCACAAGGACCTACGACCTGGTTTGAGGTTTGACTTTGAAGAAGTAAGTTTGCACAAGGAAAAGACGAGGACGAGGTAGAAAGCAGAAAGCAGCAGTCGCTTGTACATTCTAGAGCTATTTTTTAGAATCTCCAATCTACAATTTAATGATGTTGGGAATCACATGGCATAGCGCTGCACCTTGTCCACTGTACAGTGTGCACTGTATCACGCTCACTTGTCAATCGCTTTCGTTTTCGATTTTTCGCATCCCTACTCCTGTACTTTGTACTTCTCGTTTGTATGCATATGCTCAAGTTTCAAGTCTCAAGTTGTGTACGGTATACATTCAATGCTCAATATTATACTCAAGACAACATTCAGGATTCATGGAAAGTAAAAGTGGAGTAGTGAGGCGTGCATTTTAGTGAGACGGTTTTCTACGTATTCTCTATTTTTATATTGCTGGATATATACATTATACATCTTTCTATTCTGATTTCTGATGGAGTCGAGATTCGGAATTGGGATGTACGCACGATCTACAATCTACAATGTACAATGTACAAATCTACAGTGTGCATAGTTGTCTCTTTCTCTTGCCACATTTTCTTGATATGATTCCATTTTCCATTCCTTTTGAATTTTCTCCTTACAAATACAGAGTACATAATCCCATTGATCTCATTTTCCATGTTCATGTCAAACCGTTGGCGTACAATTCAATTCCCATTTAAAATGTACGCATCTTCTCCCTCTGTCTGTCTTCTGGTGTATGATGTATGGTGTATATTGTATATTGTACAGGCGATGTATCAATCTATATCTCTATTCAATTCAATACTCAGTCTTTAATATAGTAGCAAATTAGACTGAAATAGTTTTCCATTTAAATCTCCGCATGCTTTTTCTTTTATCTTTCTGTTTTTATTGAGTTCCTCGTTACAATCAGTTAATTTCCGTTTATTTTAGTTTAGTTTAGTTTATGCTTTTTGAGTTGACTATTTTATGGATGTGTACTTTGTTAGTGGGAATTATCAAAAATGCCTCATAATTGCTCATATTCTTTATTTATGAAAAATATTATTATGTATATTCTGTGTGCAATGGCCAAAATCAGAAATCCAGGGCCAGAGCCAGAGTGAGTAAAACAGTTGTTGATATTTATGTGACATGTGAAAAATGATAAGAGAGGCTCATTTACTATGTGGTGTCATTGACGATGTGTGTATGGGAATAAATAAGGAAAAGCAATTTCATATTTTACAGAATATCTCTGTGTAGATTTTGGATTTTGGATTGTAAATTTTGGATACATGCAAAATCATAATAATTTTAATTGGCTGACTCTCACTTTCTTTGACTGCTGACTGTGTACTGCGCACCGTGTGTCTTGTATCCTGTATCTTGTATCTTGTATCTACTCTGGCTGAATAATATGTAATATATTAGCGTGTGTGGAGTATAATGTGTGAAAACGGAGTTGTATTGGTGCTGTTTGGTCGTTAACACCCTTTGTTTTGAACACATATCATGTACGAATTACCCGTACAAATGCCAATGTCAATGCCAATGCCAATAACGATTCAGACAAGTGGAAACTCGATAAATTTGCTCTTCTCCAACTCCATCTCCAACTGCATCTACATTCTACACTCTACATTCTACATGCTACATCTCTCCGGATTCAAAGCATAGAATCCTTCCTCCTCAATACAAATACAAAGACATGGATGAATATTCTCTTTGATTAGTTCATAGTTGCATTATATCTTCCATGTCCCATGTTCTATTCTCCGTTCTCCATTCAGTTTCACAGTTGAAAACTATGGATACATGACACGCTCCCTCCTCACTAATTTGTTACTCTGTATTCTCTCTTCCGTGCAGCCATGATAATTAATTATTAGAGTTGTGTATATTCCATTTTCTATCTACATTATCTATCCAGAATCGAGAATCGAGAATCTAGAATCCAGACACTACACAATAATTATTACAGTAGTTGGTTCTCGCCTCCCGCTTCTCCTCTCTGCTTATTCTTCCTCCTGTTCTTGTTCTTGTTTTTGTGCACAAGGAAGGATTTAATAGGTGGCATTGTCAATAATTTGAATATTGGCAACACACTGACTGGTGACTTGTGACTTGTGAGTTTCTCTGTTATGCATCTATGCACTATTCACTCATCTGTGAATGGATACATATTTATTCAGAGGGTATCTGGAACGGTAACAAATAACAAATAACAACAAATCAAGTCAAGTCAAGTATGTACTTTGATCATAGTATAATACACACAAGACACACGTGTTTTATCTTGTACATTCTACATTCTGCAAGCATATTTTTCTCCTTCTTTCATAACTGTCTTCATCATAATTTAATACAGGAGAATGGAGAATGGTGAACGGGGAAAGTGAAGTAAAACAAATTGTATAATATTATGTTATATTTACAAACACATTTTCACGCCTATGGTATGCATGATTACCTAATGATTACTGAAAACTCAAGACTCGAGACTCAAGACTGGAGACGCAGGAGCAACGACTGTTTATTTATGCGTGATACAGCAGCATAAATATGGTACAGCATTTTAAATTTCCTGGCTGGCAGAATCACTTTGACTCTTTTTGCTCTCCTTTACTCCTGACAAGTGTCTTGAGAGTTGAGAATTGAGGATGTTGGTTTTTGGTTTTTCATACAGTTCTCCTGCTACTACATAATATTTTATAAGGAGGAAATGTTTTTTTTCTGGATTGGGGAAATTAATTCCCATCGCTTCTCTCTCTCTCTCTCTCGCTGTCTTTCTGCATTTTGATCGTTATTATTTTTTACAGTGCGTATATTTAAATTTAAAAGGTTCAAGAGTTTCACATGTGTGTGATATACTGCAGGAGTAAGCAGTAGGCAGTAGGTGTGCTGTAGTTAGTGTTTAGTGTTTTGTCCTGAGTGTTACAGGAGGAAGGAAAGCTGGAACACAAAACTGAAACATGGCACAACACGCCAACACAGCACAACTCTCGTAATAAATTATCCTGATACAAGAAATACAGGAGAGAGATAGAACGACTGAAAGTCGTAGTCGGCGTCATCGTCTGGCTTGTTTTCATTTTCATTGCTGGAATTATGGAGCTGAAAATGTTGATAGAGGATGTGATATTAATCGTATTATCAGTACGGTGGTGTTGTGTGTTGTGTTATTATATGGGCTTGGTCGTTTCTCTGTCTCAAGTCTCAAACAACAACAGTGTGCAGTGTTCTGTTTAGTGGTGAGAGCTAGGTTAATGCTGACATTAAATCGCTTTGGTAGATAGTAGATAGTTTGCTGATGTTTATTCATGCGTATGGATGATGGAGGAGAGATATAGAAAGAAAGAATTAAATGGAGAGAATTTAAGTGCTCTTCACCGTTTCCAAGTTTAGCTCATTTCTTTGTGTGTAGAGTGTAAAGTGTAAAAGTAAGTAATACAGAAGGTAATAGCTGCGTATCTCTCTCTCTTTATCTATCTCTGTGTAAGTCAAGAGGAGTTGAAGCACACTTGTATCTATTGATATTGATATTAGCAGTTTAACTTTCATACTTTCATACTTTCCGTATCGGAACACAATACACAGGGCACACCTACTAGAAATATTAGAGTAAATAAAGAGCGATGACCCACAATAAAACAAGAATCAAGAACCAAGAATTTAAACAGCCAAACAAACGCATATCACACGCAAAATATTCCTAATCTCTAGTTGGCGGTTGCCAGTTATCTGTAGCACAATGCATGCATTATCATTGTACATTTTGACGCTGACTTTGACCATTGACCATGTTTGAGAAATAATGGAAGCAACTTGAAACTTGAAACTTGACTCAAAATGAAAGATAAGAGAAAGTTAAGGACAATTTAATAGCAGTGTTAAGTGTCAAATGACCACAACGCCAAACGCCAACGGATATGCAATATAAGATATACGATTTTGAATTTAGAATTTAGAATCATCATGACAAAACTGGACTTTTATTGTTTGATGCCCGACTTTTGTGGTTATTCCAAGTCATTCCAAGTCAAAGTGCCAAAATAACCCAGGAAGAAATGAGTTTTTCTGGAACTGGAATTGGAATTTTGAGGCATTTTAGACATTTATTTTTTACGCACTAGGTAAAAACATTTTTATTATGGTCCATTTCCCATTTTCCTAAATTCCAAAATTCCAAAATTGTATTTCCTTACGGTCATTTACACATGGACAAAAATAAAATGAAAAATTCCAGAAAATTCTACGAGCAAAATATATAATAGACAGAATTAGTAGAATAAGTGAATAATGGTGAAGGGTGAATGGTGTACGCATAAATAGTTTTGTTTGATAATATTCACAATCCACAATCCTCATGAGCACCTGCGTCTAGACTCTAGAGTTTATTCATATTGATATTTTCCCATCAATTCCTTTTCACGTTTCTACATTTCAATCTACACTTGTGTATTAACACACAATAGAAAGTAGAAAGATTTTGTATTTTGTATTTGTGAAGGTAGCATTAGTGCTAAAAATTCCAAACTTTTAACAGCACTGTGAAGACCTTTTAAGTTTTTGTGGATATTATTATTCTTCCAAAATTATTACTCTTCATTCCCCATCCGAAAATAATGTTGAAGAGATTAAATGAGGTAAAAGTACGCATAAAACCAAACCAAACCATTCCAAAGTACATGCATGTACAATGTAAAATGTACATGCAAATTTGTTCAATGTACTTTATACTTTGAACACGTGTAGGTTGTAGGTATACCAGTCAAAAAATACACTCTCTGGCTTTTTCTGCTATTTCTTGTTATCTTGCAAAAGGAGCAGAGATAAAAATTGTTTTTCCATGAATGTTTGAATGTTGTATTTTGTATTTTCTATAGTCTGCAGTCTGTACAGTGTATACTGTACACTGTACAGACTGCATGTATGGGCATGTGAAAAGTAGAGTTGTGTAGGAATGTGCCCTTTCTTCCATTTCTCTCTTTTATTCTTCTTGTTCATTTTTACGATATGAGTGCTCGTTGTTTGGAATGCTCTCAGAGAGAGAGAGAGAGAGAGGGAATAACCATTCGCATGGAGTATGGAGTATGGACGCATTACAGTGAAGAAAACCTGCGTATATTATACATGTGCGCTTTTTATCCTCTACTTGAAAAATACACCTGTGTGTGCAGGGAAAATGGTTGGAAAAGTCAAAGGGGAATAATGTGCGAATGAGGCAGAGTAGATTCTAGATACGCATAAAGAAAATGTGTCCATGTCTATGGATTATGTACTATGTATTATGTACAAAATAGTGGCAAAGAAGAGAATCCTTACTCTAGAATCTACATTCTATACAAACGGCTTTTACTTTTGTTAAAGTCCAAAAATAAAAAGGAATGAAAATGACGTCATAAAAACAAATGAAGAATTGAATGTTCCATGTTCTCCTTTTGAATGTTGACGTCCACATACCTTTTCTTGCCAGTTTGAAGTTGCGACTACTCTTGGGACTTGGGATTTGGGATTTTCACACTTTTCACACATAGTTTTTTTTGTATAACTGTAGATTGTAGATTTTAGATTTTAGATTCTAGATACTTGAAAATCCATTGACACTCAAAACTCAAAACTCAAATACTCAATCCAGTTGACTAAAAAAGTCAAGAGTCTCTAAACTCTAAACTGCGTAAAATACAACGTGGATAAAAAAGTTGGATTTCAGTTTCCAGCATTTTTTACTTGTTCGGAAAAGAATGAAAGCTCGACACTCTACACTCTACATTATTACAACTAAAGAGTATCAGGCATTGACAGATAAAATTTGAAAATATTGAAAATGTGTAGTAAAATTTCAGTTGTACAAGTTGTGCTACTGGAAATTAAAGAGATATCTCAAACATATAATATGACATAATGCATTACATAGGGGTTTCTGTTTTCTATAGAGGGATCAAATCAAAGGTGGTGAATAGAAGTATAATAATATCATTTTTAAAAGGTATATCTACTTTCAGTTTATTTAGTAAATTTAGGACAGATAGTTGAATATATAAGATGTGAGAGGCATTAGACAATGGAATTTATTTCCAGCCTGCCTCTTCAGCTACTGCATTAAGAATTAAGATAAGCCAGAGACAAGAGAAGGTTAAGCGAGGCATTTTCTTAAATAATACAAAAGATGACGAGCCACATCGTAATACAAGTATTAAGCTACATCAAACTTAAGACTGCAGAGTGAAGAGAGAATTTTTATACACACAGATAATCTATGTACATTGTACTCAAGTAACTCGACTTGTCCCTCGCTTTCTCTTTAGTTCAACTGTCTTAAAACGTTCAACAAACACTGAAGACTGAACTGGAGACTTGAGTAACCCAAAATGCACTGTCAACTGTATAGACTCGATACTCAAGATTTAAGATTCAAGTCTGACGCTTTTGTAAGTAGTAATGAAAAAATGAGAGAATTTTGAAACTCGAAAATCCAAATTCCGGGCTAAGCAGACACATTGAAAACTGAAAGTTGACTGGATGTGGAGCAAATGTAATGTAAAGTAAAGTCAAGAGTCAAGAGAGAAGAGACAAGAGGCAGACAATGGATTATAAAGTTTTTTTTTGGGTTTTGGTTTAGGTTAATGTAGCAGGAGCAGGAGTCACTTTTTTATGGAAAATATTATGCAGCCATAAATTTTTATGTGACTTTAAAGTTTAAAGTGTAGCACAAAGCACAAAGCAGAGCACAGTTCATTTTAGTTTAGTGCAGTTGAGATTCAGATTCAGGTTCTGTTTCTGGCTCTGTCTCAGTCTCAGTTTAGTTTCAGTTTGAGCTTTAGCTTTAGGTCCGGAGGGAGTCCAAAATTATATTTGTTTTTTTCCTTCATAAAAGCTGATGAGCTTTTTATACATGTACTACCAACTACAAACTATGGAGATAATGTAATAATATGTTATTCTGGTGCAGTTTGTGTACTTTGTGCATAGTTCGTAGTTCGTTGTTCGTAGTTCGTAGTTTGTAGTTTGTAGTTTGTAGTGCATCCTCAATCTCAATCCTCAATTCTCAGCATGGCATGACAGACTAAAGACTAAAGAGCGCAGAGTAAAGAGTGAAGAGAAAAGAGTGATGATTGACGCTTCTGACTTGTGACTCTTGACTCTTGATTTAATTTTGACTTTCTACAGATAGCTCAAGTTGGTGAAACGTAAGAAAAATGAACATGTTTTAGTTATTTACTGTACACATGTACAATGTACAATGTACAGCACTGGCATTGGCATTGGCACTGGCATTGTTATTACTAAGGATTTTGCAGGGTTTTTCATTCCCATTCCCATGAATCTTGTACCTTGAATTAAACTCTACCTTTCCATTTTCCATTCTGCACAGTAACACCTAAAACCCTAAAACCTTTTAATCAAAATATCCTTTGCCAATTTCATATTTACCTTTTAAAGCACAAGTTGATGAAACCAAACCGTTGACAGTTTTGCTCTAAGGTCTAAGGACTTTTTTCTAGTTTTTTAGTTATGCACACAATTTCTGATGCAAACTTTAACTTTTAGCTTCAGTAAATACATTCAGTAGATATTTCCATTGAGAAACCTTGCCAAACCCCAAACACAGAACACAAAACACAAAACCCAGTGTAAGCAAAAGGAGTACGAAATCCATCCAAAATTGCGTAGCACGTCGAGTCAAGTTGAAATGGATTTTGGTTTGGATTTGTGGCAGACAGTAAAATTAATTGTGTAAATAATTGAGCATATATAGTAGTGAATAATATAACTTGATTTAAATCAGAGCGCGTAATTATGCAAAGGCCAATATAAATCTGCATGACCAATGACCCTCCACCTTCTAAATATTTGAGCAGTTGTGTTCTCTTGTGTTACTTTGTAAGTTGTAGAACAGAGGAGATTTGCCACATGAATCATCACCTTGCTCGTCTACGCATTTTGTACTCCTATTTGTATTTGTATTTGTATTTACGCCATAATTCAGAATTTGTCTAATGAACAGTTGAGAGTAATTGTCAGAGTTGGCTCTTGGCTCTTGGCTGTTTGGAGTTTGGAGTTGACTGTTGAATGTATCGTAAATTGTAATATATACATGTACAGTTTATATTGTATAGTTTAAATGCACTTGCAACCTCCAACTTGCAAATGAATTATCACCAATAACAATACATACGCATCTGTACACCAGTACACTTGCACGTTTGCTTCCTTCCTAAATAGTCACAGTGTTAAATGTTCAACATCATATTACTCATTTAAACATTAGCATTGTGAATTGTGAACTGAGAATTGTGAGTACACTTTGTCTTCTTTATTAGTCTGTACAAATCATGAGGAAGGTGAAAGAGAGAAAGAGAGAGAAGCTCCCTGTGGTTGAGCCATGTGTAAACAAATGCAAATACAGATACACAGACACAGAGACACGCGTAATCATGCACAAATATGTAAATTCTGTGCGTAAAATATCGTCTCATGTCTGTCGTTGCCTGCTAGTCTTCGCGTCTCCTCATGAGTGATGAAGGTGTGAACGATGCATTCCTTCATTTTTGTCTTTCACTCTCTTCCTTTGGTTCTGGTTCTGGTTGCTTTTGTTGCTGTTGTTGTTGTTGTTGTTGTTGAAATCTCATTAAATACGACCATCCATATTTGGTGATTGGTGAAGAGTTGGTATTGGTGCTGGAGCTGGATCTGATCATGTTGAATGTTGAATGTTGAAGGTGGTGAGGGATGAGAATGATGGGAATTAGACTGAGAGGAAGAAGAAAGAAGGAAATTTTTCAATCCTTGTTCAATGTTCAATCTTGATCCATATAAAACATCCGCTCTTCAGCTTAGCTTGGCTTGAATTCGTTTTCTTGCTCGTGTTTGGTGTTTGTACTTGTATTTGTATTTGTTTTTGTATAAAACAACATTTGACTCAATTAATGGAAGACTTTGTTTTTTTACCCTTTAGACAACAGACTTTGTTGATGAAAGAGAACACGGACAAGATTTGAAATACCGCTTTCAGTTTTTGTGTTTACGTTTCAAATTGTGTAGATTTACTGTGTAGGTTTTAAGTTTTGAATATGTCATGATTGGTCAACCTTCAAGTTTCAAGTCACTACTGTTTATTGTCTGTCTTAATGTTTTGGTTAAAAAATGCCCATAACGAGTAATGAGATAAAAATTATGCATTAGAACTGAACATAAGTGCACCTTTCAATTTGATTGGATTTGGCATTTGGCGCAGACCAACATCATCAGGAAAGCTGAATGAAAGTCTTGCTTGCCAATACCAATTTACAATTTACGCAAAAACCATTTCTTATCTAACCTAATGTGAAAAGAAGGGAGTGTACACAAATGCATTCGAGTGGTCTGTAGCCTGCAGTGTACAGTGTACAGTGTACATCTTATAGATAAGTATTGATGACAGATAGTTTGAAACTTGAACATTGTAATCTTGAATCTTACTTCTTAACTTTGAATGAATTTCCACGAAATGATTCGCAGTACTTATGAATACGCTTACACACTTCTGGATAAGTTTGTAGTGTATGAATTATAAATTATAAACTACAGACCCAAATGTGTTGACAGTTGACAGGAGCTTGTTGAAATTCTCCATTAGCGTGTAGTTTGTAGTTTTTAGTTTGTAGTGTCAAGTGTGGAGTGTGTAGGCTGTAGGCTGGCTATAAAAACTTCATCACTTTCTTTCTTTCTTTCTTCCACACTAATTTAATTCGATAGAGATCTTGACAAATCAAGTAGTTTAATTGCTATCACCGTGTTTTTACCTTTTCTCGACGCTCGACACTCGACACTCGACATTGAAATTCAATCAACTGAAATGATGACGGATCTATAATAATATGTTTAGTGCATATTTAAAAGAGACAAAAAATTACAAGACAACTTCTTTATCTAAGAGTTTTCAAGTCTCAAGTTTCAAGTTTCAAATGACGTTGTAAATTGTCAATTGAGCCCCGTAGAAAGACAAAACCCTCCAAAGTTTCCATGGAAATTACCCAATTTAAAACACATGTTTTAAAATAAAAAAAAACCTTCTGGAGGGTTTTGTCTTTCTTAGGGGCTCGATTGTCATTACATTTGATGCATTTGATATCGTACATTTGATGCATCAACAATCAACAATTAAGAATCAGCACATTTTACTCTTCAAACTCCCTGACCATTAGCAATAATTTTTATTGAGTGTTGGGAGATGAGAGCGATGATGGACTTTTATTTTTAGCACCCAACAAGCAAAGTCATCGTGACATTGAGACATGGTGATGAGTGATGAGTATTCCTACTTTGATGCTTCGTTTCCTCTCACAATTTGAAATTTGAAAACTACCCACAGAAATGATTGAACATTAAACTTGTCATGTATTTTACCTGTTTCCTTTCCTAGTTCGTAGCTCAATCAGTTCATCAGTTGTCTTAAATTTTTCATCAGTCAAATCTTGTACAATGAACAATGAGCGTTTCGTATTTACAAGTAATACATCAAAGTCTATAACTTGAAATTTGAATGTAGTTGCTACCGAATGCTGGATGCTGGATATTTTGTACTGTGGATGTGGATGTGGACACAGGGGAGCTGGCTTATTCATAATCGTGCTGTGATGAATAGTCATAAGGTGTCGTAACATCAACTTGCATATAAGATACAATATACCGTACAAACCTGGCGCTGTGTAAATGTACATGCTACATGCACATCAAAGTCATCCTCAATCCTCAAGATCCAGTAAAATACAAGTACATTTGTATTTGTGAGTTTATGAGAGTGTACTTATTTCTTCCAGTCACCAGTCACCAGTATTCAGTATTCAGTATTCAGTTCTTGTCATGTTCTTAAATTTAAAACTGACTGAATATTTAATACGACTGTCTGTCATTAAATGAATGTGCATCCCATATTCCATTTCCCGTATGTGCGTTTAGCTAAATGCCTCCGTCCATATAACATATAACCATTAAAGAGTCAAAGTTTCATCCATATTTAAAACTGCGTGTTGCAAGTCAAATTTAGAAATGAGGTTTATGTAACATGTAATATGTGGTGTAGCAGTTACATGTATTATGTATTATGTATTATGTAACGTAAACTGCTAACTGCTCATGCAAGAGAGTGTAAACTGGTACATGGTAAATTGTACAGTAGCTGTTTTGTTAGTGGCGACTGGAAACTGGTGACTGGTAAGTGATAAAGCATATGAGGATTACTTTAGGAATTTTCCATATTATTGTGCTCGCTCGTGATTCCAAATCCATGTGTCAGCTAAAGGAACAAAAGCTCCGAGAAATGAGACAGATGAGTCTAAAATCTAGAGTCTAGAGTCTAGAAAAGAGAGGGATTGAGAGGATTACACTCACACAAACACTAATGCACAAACTAACTACAAAATAAAGTAAGAAGCAAAGCCATGGAAGAATAAAAGGGGAAAATTGTGGGTCATCTAAGAGTTGAGTTTGACTTACCAAAGTTAAGGACTACTGTTTCTATTCTGTGTGCTCTATACCTTGTGCGTATTGTACATGAGAGCGCATTACGCATAATGTTTCATCATTCATTACTAAATGCGCACAATGTACAATGTACAGGGTGACATTTTTTCCTTATTATGCCGCAAAGTATCACCGAGACCAAATTGAATGTTATCCTCTCTCCAAATTCTATCACAAATATCCATATTTTAGGAAAATTCATCAAATTTACCCCAATTTTAATTGAATTTTACAAAGGAAAAAAGGTTAGACATGAAAAAATAGATACCGTCTACATTTATTTTTGCTCATTCTACGATATGTTGTTTCAAACGTGTAATTATTGATAAAAAATATATCATCCTGGAAATTCAAAGCACACTGTACACTGTACGCTGTACAAATGGAAAAACTGGGTATGAAATGAAGCTCCTTCACTATTTACTAAAGTCAAAGTCCAAACCAAACCCAAAGAATAACATTATTCAAATGGTATAAGATAATTTCCCATTCTGCTCCTTATCCTCATCTTTATCCCCGCACCTTTACAAATCCTCACGAAGAGTCATTACATACGCATTTACATTCACATTCACATTGAATGGAAGAGAAATGAAGAGAAAAAACAGAACATGACCAAACTCCATTCCTATTTATTTTAGACGGGGGTGAGTTTCTCGCTCTGGAAAAAACGTATAATATTTTATAAGTACACAGTTAGTCTGTAGTTGTATTTGTATTTGTATGGGTACGGGTTGCGTTGACTTGAAATTAACAGTAGAATTTATAACGTGTTTGGATTTTACAGTCCATAATATAATAACTGTACCGTATATCGTATATCGTGTGAGAGAAACAGAATAGTTGTGGTCAACGTAAGTAATATGCAGATGTAGATTGTAGATTGTAGATGCATCTATTGTCTACTGTCTTGTTTTCATTTTCCATGGTCAACTTTTCCACTCTGCTCCTTGAATCAGACATTTTTTTCACTACCTCCACACTACAAACCACACGAAATTCAATCCAGTATTCAGTATTCATATCGAATCACATCGACTGCAATGTCCAGGATCCAGAATACTGTACTTTGTACTTGGTTCATGTTGCATCTCCACAGAAGGAATGTTTACCATAATCACGAGTGACATAATCACTAAAATATGTAGCCGAGTCAAATAAATCAGAATTACATTTAAATGGACGAATCCAAAGTCGGAGTCGAGAATCGAGAAGAGGTGGAGCTTTTCTGTATACTGGATGCTGGATATTATATGTTGTATGTGCATTGTGCATTGTACACTCAACCTTCTTCGGAATCTACATATTATTATAAATTAAAGGATTAACTGGTGACTGGAGAAACTGTAGTTAGGATTTTGGTTGGCTGGTTAGTGGAAGAATCAAAAGGAGCTGAGCTGAGCTGAGCTGAACTCGACTGTCATTTGTTTATTATATTCATATTTTTGTTCTTCTCACACCCGGTTTCGTTATTGTTTTATTTCACTTCCAACTTGTAACTTTCAGTCTCCAGCTTCAAGTTGTTGTTTTTTATTGATTGTCAGTTGTCAAACTCCAAGCTCAAAACTCGAGATTCTAAACCTGTAAAATGTAGACCATGTCATTATCTCCATCGCTTATGATGTTTATTATTATTGAACGTAACAAGTAACAAATAACAAGCATTTCAATTTTCAATGGACAGATGACATGTCACATTTTGATTACTCGAGATTCAAGATTCAATACTCAAGACGTTTTACACACCGTCAAACTGTCAACATTGTTTTGTTTCTTGTTTTTTTTGTTCTAATTGCTAATACAGTTGGAGAAAAATGATCATGTCCTATGAAATCATGTAAATGTAAATGTGGTGTTGATGTTAATGTCAATGTAATGAGTTGAGTGTTGAGTGACGAGAAAATGCAAACTGCAAACAGTTGTTTCACGTCAACAAAGAGTGCTGAAAAAAAAGATTTTTGGAATTGCAAGTTGAGAGAAGACGCAAGTATAAAATTAAAGTTATTAATTATTAATCCATCTTTAATTATTTGTGCATTTGCTTTTGTTTTTTGCAGAGACTTGAGCCAAAATGCACTGACTGCCATTAGAAAGCGAACTCTTCTTGGACCTCATGCAATCAAATCTTTGTAAGCAAATTATTTACATTTTAAGTTTAATATTTTGGAGTTTCCCGTTTTTAAACGGTGGTTACGAAAAAGAATGATTTTAATTGATATTGATATTTATTGCATTGATTTTTCAGATTGCTAGATCACAATCATCTCACATGCATTGATGAGTCCGCCATTCGTCCTCTGAGAGATTTAGAAACTTTGTAAGATTTTGTAATTTTTAATACCATTTTGAATTTTGATTATCGATATCCATATTTCAGTCATTTTCAATTTTCTCAAGTGTTTATTATTATTTTTTTAAACTTTGATAAATCATAATAATAATAATTTGCTTCTGTTTCCCATTTTTAATGTATACTTACAGAACGTTAGAAAGTAACAATTTGACTACCTTCCAAAAGGACACATTTGACGGACTAGCGAAATTAAAACATTTGACTCTAGACCACAATCCTTTGATTTGCGACTGTCACTTGTCATGGATGTCCAGATGGTTGAAGAAAGCACCAAAGACTGCTTCTCAGGCCCGATGTAATTCCCCTTATCATCTTCGTGACAAAACTATTGATGAAGTTCTGGATTCTGAATTCAAATGTGCAGGTAAGCATGTCAAATGTCAATCTTTGACTTTTTCAGTAATTCTTTGAAGTTCGAAATATACTCATTTTCAATCGAAAGGAGAAAATATAGATATTTTCTAAAAACTTTCAACACTTACATTTCGTTTCAAGTTTGAAACAAGTGTAAATTATTATTTAATAATTTCAAAATGACTTAATTTCGAATGTCGAAGTTGGAATTTCAAGGTGCATCATTAGAATTAAATTGAGACGTAATGACTACAAATGTGTTATCTTTTACCAGGAGTCTGTACAGTGTACACTGGCAATTATAGTTATTTGGTAGCATCGCATGCATCTCATAGATACAAAATGCAAGTACCAGTTTAGAGTTTAGATCAAAGCGCTTCAAAATACATTGTACATGTAGAAACCAAGGAATCAAGGATACACGAAATAAGATTTCGTTAAACATCCAACAGACCGACCAAAGTTACACGCACATTATGTATTGAGCCAGAATGTACAATGTACATACTACATACGTTTCCTTTTCAACGTCTCCAGAGTTTTGAGTCTTGGTGTAATTCAGATGTAGATTTCCAACTCCAACTCAAATTCAGATTCAGATTCAGATTCAGATTCTAGACCCAAGACACTAAATTCAAGATCCAAAGCTACTTTTCCATTTCTGTTCAGTATTCAGTATTCAGAGTTCAGAGTAGATAATGTGGATATTAATACATATGAAGCAACTCCACAAGTCTACGCTCTAACTTTACACATAATGCAGATTCCCTCCGGATACTAATTAGTATTTTACATCTATTCACTCACTTGAGACTTGAGACCAGGGACTTTTCTTACACCCTACATACACAAAAGTGTATTATCATTCTTGTGCTCTTAATACATTGAATAATGTTCCATGTTCAATGTTCATGTTATGCATACCTACGCTGGAACAAGTTGAAAGATTTTCTCAGCGTCTTGAGTCTTGAGTCTTGGCTCTTGGATCTTGGGAGAGAAGGAAAATGTATGTACAACTTAAAACTTGGAGCGTATAATGTGTAACCCTGTTTGATAATCCTAATCCTTACACATTGACTAAAATATGATACATTGAATCTAGAGTCTAGAGTCTAGAATCTAGAATGAAATGAGTGAGAGTTTGAAAATTTGTAACACGCAAACGTCTTAGGTTATCAGCTCACAAGTCTCAAGTCTCAATGCTCAATTCTCAACCTCAAAGATCCATACATAAACTCATCATCATCGTCCTCATCCTGTTTTTCGTGCTTTTCGTGTCAAGTTTGATTCCTCTTGCTCTCAACACATGAACATTGGACATATCTACGTCTATGTAAGAGTGACTGTGTTTGGTGTTTTGAGTTTTGAGTTGTCTGTTATTTTATCCTCGTGGGTTCTTCTTCTGTCTTATCTTAGCTCTGTTAGTTTTTCAACGGCTTTTACATGTACAGTGTACACGTAAAACTGTGCCTTTAGAGTTCTGGTGCTGGTTACTGGGTTTGTAGTGGAAATTCAAATGGGATTCAAATCTTCTTTATTCGTTATTATTCTGTCTAGAATATAGAGGTAGAAAATGTTAGAAGGATAAATAATGGATATACATATGTAAATGGTATTGAATATTGATACAGTATGCTGATTGTTGATTGGTGATTGGTGATGAGCATGTCACGAGCAGGACATGACATGATGACACGAAAAAACAACAATACCATGACACGACAACACTCAGGTATTCAATTTCAATTTCAGGTAAAATGGTAAAATGAACATTGAACATAAAAAGTTGAAAGTGCACTGATGCTCCGGCACATCGTAAATCCTGAATCATGAACCGTAAACCGTAGAGCGTAAACTATTTTGTTTCACTCTTTTAAATATTATATGTAGTATTTACCATTTACTAGAGACTAGAGACTAGAGTTGACTTGAGTTTTTTTCCCAATTTATAATTTAGCCATAAACCGTAGATGAAAATGCTTATTTAATTTTTGTGAGCAGGAACCAGAAACCAGGAACCAGCTCATGTTTATTTGAATAATTTAAGAGTCAGATTTCTAATATTGTCCTCATTGAATATGCATATTTAGGATTTACAGTATTTGTAGCATGTGTAGAAAACCCCGTATTCCTGTATAATAGATTTAACAATAATCTAGAGTCTAGAGTCTAGAATTCAGAATTCAGAATTCATAGTTGTGTTTGTATTTGTTTGGTAGTTTATTTTAGTTGTTTGCTCGCTCTATTCTCTATTTTATATGCAGTTACTTCCTGGCGATGAAGACGATGAGCGTTGAGCGTTGAGCGATGAAAGGTGAAAGGGCTTTACACATGTCATTCCGTAAATAAAACATAGGGCATTCGTAAATTTTTCATACTCATCGTCTCTGTTGATAGTTGATATGATCTTGAGACTGGAGACGAAGACGACAGTGCGTAAGTCGTATTCGTATTCTGCTAGATCCAAGATCCAAGATCTATGCCCGGTAACCAGTACACAGTAACTTGGTGTACGCTGTACGCTATACTTTATTTATGACTTGTCATATCGGATCGTGTGCATTGAAAAGCATCCAAAATCCAAAGTAAAAACAGACATGCACACTCATCGTCATCGTCGTCATCATCAGGATCGTCAAACTGTCTCAGGCTAGAATCTAAAATCTAGAATATTAAATGTAGAAAGTAGAAACTCTGAACTTTTCTTTGCAAGAACGTACCGATTGCGACAAGGAACAAGGATAAAAAACAGATATCATTTACCACCGTACGCACGACGCAGGATATTACACACATATGTCTCTAGTCTCTAGTCTCTAGTGTGTAGGTAGATCGAGTGTTGTTACTCTAGTTGTTAGTTACTGAAGCTTTTCTTATTTATGCATTTCACACACACTCACAAACAATCAGTTCAGTTGTACTGTTGCTTTCAAAAGGATTTAAAAAACAAATTCCCCCAAAACATTTGTTGGCCATATGTCACAAAAAAACAAAACGACACATGCCAAAAAAGTGAGGAGGACAACGTCCTTTTAAATATTTTACATATTTTGTCATCAAAATCATACCATTCATGGAAGAAAGCTCACAGTTGACAGTAAATATGAAGATCATGTGTCATGTGTCACCATTTAATTTTTCAAGGGTTTTGAGTTTTGATATACTTTGATGATGCTCTATTAAAAATTATTTAAAATATTCCACATTTCATATTATTTAGTCTTGTTGTACATGAAACATCAAGCAAAAAAGCATCAAGTTCAATTTTGATTCAAAGCACGTCTATATAATATATAATATATTACATGCACAAACGCTTTTCATTTTCATGACTTGGAAATTTGACATGGTGTTTGCTAAAAAAAATGCTAAATAGAGTGAAGAAAATTCATGTTCACATTCGTATTCATCGACAATCATCCATCGTCATGCAAAACACGAAACACAGGGTCTGTATTCTTGGTACAAATACATGTATGTGATATTTTTGTTTTGCTTTTCATTCACTTGGTCAAAATTCATAAATGGTCATAAAAAATTGCCTCTGTAGTAAAAATAAAATATGGATAATTGTAATAAAAGTTCTGTGTACAGAGTATATTGTACATTGAACAGCTAGCCTTATTTTGCTCCATGGAGATCAACTTTCTATATTCTATACTTATTACTGGTCTCACATGCATATGCACACTGTACAATGTACAATGCACATGTTGTGTAACATGTATGATCGAGGATCGAGGTCATTCAATATTATTTCTTCTGGAAAGGGAAAAAAGTCATAAATTTTTTTATTCCCTATGCAAACAAAATGCAGAGTTGAATTTGATGAATGGAGAAAGTACGGTAGATTTGAAGCTGAAGTTGAAGTTGAATTTTGAGCTAGATTTGGATTTGGATATGATGTGTATTTTTTATTATTTTGTTATAGACTACCTTTTAAGGATGTCAATAAAAGAGGAAATAACAAGTTTCATTGGTCATACTTACAACGAACAAATGCAAAAATATACTCACACATTACATCTACATTCTACATGAACCATCAACTTTTACTGATATCTACACTCTACACACAATTACTAGTTCAATTTGTCTGTGGCGTCTTTATACTTTTTATAGTTTTCAATTTATATTAAAATAAATTAATGAATTATTATCACGGTCCTCTATCATGTATCATCATGTGCTACAGTTCTCACAACTCAAAAACCTCCAAACTCCAAATTCCAAATACCAAACCAAAAAAACCAATACAAATCTAAAATCTACATAAACTCAAGGCAACACAAATATCAAATATCAAATATAAAACAAAGAACCACAAAATACTTGTCCATAATCAAAAATCCAAATAACAAGTACATTTTTATTATGTGACATTTTTATGTTTGAATTACTCGCTCACAATTCACAATTAAATTAACATCAACGAGACCAAGACAATTTTTTGTTGTACTTTACATTGGGCAATATTCAATATTCATACAAATTATTGTTTTATAATTTCACGCCAAAATTACAAAATCTTGAAAATTCAAAACCATGAATGAAACCAGCTACCAGAAACCAGAGAACAAGTGAAGAGTTGTGAATTCTGAAATTATGATGAGAATTTCAAATTCAATGAATCCCTAATCTAATTTCTTTGACACAGATAGAATTTGATGAATTTAATTACTGGTTACTTGTTACACATTACATAGGCAGAAAGGAAACTTGTGAGTTGAGTGCTGAAAACTCAAAACTCAAAACCGAAAAGCTACAAAGTACATTGAGCCAGAAGCTAGTTGCTTAATAATTATGAGAAATTCAATTAGGCTTATGTGTCTAAAAGTATACAGTGTACAGTGTACAGACTATACAGACTCTGTTCATTTCACTAGCTGGGTTCTAAACTCTAAACTGTAAAAACAGAGAGCAGTTCAAAATAGCCGTATATATTTTCTACGCACAAGGCATAAATAAGTTAGAGAGAAAATTATATAATGAGATTATTATTAATTATTAATCATTATGTATGATGAATGATGATGATATGATTATGTTTTTGATGTCCTTGTATTTTGTTGCATGTATTTTAGGAGTAATCGAGCGAACATCAAAATGTGGAGGAGAAGAAGACTGTCCTCATCCGTGTGTATGTGCAGATGGTGTGGTTGACTGTCGGGATTTGACAGTAAGTAACTAAAAACTAAACTAATAACTACTCATATTCAAATCTCAAATCTCAAATCATAATATCACTCCCACATCCCACACACATGATAAATATCTTGTACTTTGCTGTTAAACATAAGGATTGTTTTTCTTTACTCATTTTCAGTTAAAAGCTGTCCCGGATTCACTTCCAGAAGATGTTATTGAATTGTAAGTGTCACTTTTATACATAATATAGAAGAAAAATGTTTTTTATATGTTCACCCTTTCCTTTCTTTTTCCTTTGAGTATTGAGCATTGAGTATTGTTTTTGATCAATGTGTCAAATTTGGGCAAACTAGATTTGGATTTTTTCAATTGCATTGTTTGTTGTTGTGTTTTGGGATTGAATCGAAAATCAAATTGGATCGCTGTAGAAAAAAACGGGATTTTCCCCTGTTTTTTCTTTTTTCTTGTGAAATGATATATCTTGATTCTTTACTGTGAACGTTGAAAGTCATCTTTCGACTTTCCACTATCTGTCGCCATTGTTCATTGTTCATGTCACATTACAGTTTTTTTCAATGTCACTGTCTCACTGTCTAGTGTCTCTTTTTCTTCTCTCCTTTTCATTTCCCTCCCTCCCTCGTTTCTCTTTCTGTTGTACAATATTTTATGTCTACATTCTACAGTGTATGCATTCTGTATAAAGTATAGTGTATTATTTCTGACTTTTTGTATTTGTATTTCTGTACACAGGCGGCTGGAGCAAAATGAGATCACTGAAATACCACCCGGGGCATTTTCTCCATACAAACGTCTTCGAAGGCTGTAAGAAAACTCCCCATTTTCTTTTGTATTTACTATTTTGTATCATTTTCCCATCTCCTATGATATTTTGTGATATCTGATATCTGATATTTTTTATCACATCATACTGCATACTACATAATAAACACTATCAGAAATTCTATCCTGAATTTCAATCTTGTTTACATTTGCATAAATAATTCTAACTTGTAACTTGACATTGTCACTGACATTGTAAAAATGCACTTTATGCATGTAATAAATATAATTGCAATGTAATATGTAATAACATGTCATATTTTCTTGTTTTTTTTCCTACACAGAGACTTGAGTAATAACAAGATTGAGAAGATAGCCGTGGATGCATTTCGAAATCTCAAGGCCCTTACATCTCTGTAAGTATTAAGTATTGAATAATATCTATTTCTCCTCAAGGCTCAAGTCGAGAGCTTCAGTGAGCTCATTTGTGTGTAAATGTAAATATAAATAAATATAACGATGGATAATTTTGTATGCCGAGAGAAAATTTACAAAATTTAAAAAAAGTGTACATTTTATATGATGAGGGTTAAAAAGCTCCTAATTTATCTTTTATAATGTATGGATTATGCATGTAAAATTGAATAGGGGAGAAGAGGTGTAAAAAAGTGCATAATATATATCTGGATTTATGCAGAATGTAGATAAATGTCAGTGCGTAAATAGTAAATACTCAATTTATATATAATATGGAATTGCATACATACGTATGTAATAGGTAATTTGAGGGGGAAAATTACCATCCGTCGGTTGTTGGTTTTTTCTTTCTTCCTCCTCTAAAGACTGAAGACTGAATACGCCGAGGAGTTTGATGTGATTTCTTGAGGAGGAGTGAGGAGTGAATTGAAATGTATTTTTGGTTTGTATTATGTATTTTGAATTTAGAATTTTGTGTTTTTTCTTTACAGGGTTCTGTATGGAAATCGCATCAGCGTGTTACCTAACGGGATATTCCATGGACTCGGTTCCTTGCAGCTCTTGTAAGATGCCATTTTATGATTTATGACATTTTGATGAGGATCTAATTTGCATCCTTCAATTTTCACACATTTTCTTCATCTTCCTGCCGCACAAAAAGTAGTAGTAGTCGTAGTAATCTTGGAGTTATTCGTAGTTGTAGTTGTAGCTGTAGTAGTGCATGCATTAGCTGTTTATATTTAGTAGCTTCATAATATTCAGTATTCCGTAATTCGGTATTCGGTATACACTATACACCCCACAAATAAAAGCAGAGTTTGTTTCTTCTTCAGCTTCTTCTTTCTATAAAATGCTTGAAACTTGAAAGAAAACTAAAACTAACAGCAAA
>JAQGBH010002466.1:0-24419 GCA_034698265.1 Sminthurinus aureus | reverse complement strand
TCAGGGTAGTTAGTTCTTGTACTTGGCTATCAGAATATGCAAAAAAGTGTGTTTACCCTAAATCGGCCACCTATACAATTATTGCCACATATTATGTTTTATCATGTTGAGAACATGATGTGTTAAAATTTCTCGTTTGCCTTGCGTAATAATAACTAAGAACAAGCCTTGATTTACACTATAACGTTGTATATTTTATACTCTCTCATCCCTTTCAATCTCCAAAATTTAATATTTTTTTTGTAGTCTCAGTTGCATAAATATAATGCATAATTTTAGGGCCAGAACTGGAGCAGGACGATTTCATATCCACACAGAGAAGTAGTGAATATTATAGTATGCATAGTTAAAAGTACTACACATATACACAAGATTTTTATATAAGTAACTATACATTTTTCTGAGAAAAACATTAGCTTGAAACCCTAAACGAAATAAAACAAACATGAAAGTTTTATAGAGTTGTTACTATGTATAAACGTGTGATTTACCTCTGTTTTTCATTACAATTCTTTCATTGTTTTTTTTTAGATTTTTCACATTTTTTACAGGGTCTTGCATCATTTCAAATTAAAACATAGAAGTACTACTATACTTGTAGTTAATAGTTAATAATCTCTCATTCATAAAAAGTTTTACATGAATTTATAAAAACTATTTTTATACATCATGCTTGCATACTAGTACTTACTACTTACGTACTTTAGGTAGTATTTTTATACGAGAAAACCTTTTACACGTTATACAGTATAGCGTTTACATAAAATACCTTTTCCATATACAATGCATAATACACAAAAACACATATGTACGTACATGTATTTTTGTGCATCTTACGCGGTGAACATTGAAGCGTTGTTCTCAGAACGGGGACGGGGATCATGAAGTTAATTTTGTTTATAATTTATAATCATTTATTCGGTGAAAAAGTTGATAAATCATACTTAAATAGTGACTTTAATTATTCCAGTTGATATATTCGTAGCATTATTTTTTCTATATGATCAAAGAACGTCGTTGTAGTGTTTTTTATCATTAAAATTTGAAAGGTAAGCGTACATTATTATTATTATACTCTTGTAGCTTGTAGCTCTTGGTTTATTATTTTATTTATTATTTATTATGCATGTATTTAACTCTTATTTACGAATACAAACTTTAATTTACAAGCTTTAATTTATAGAATTTTTTTATGTTGGAATAAAAAATTAAAAAGTATATTCGTAATTTTTAGAATATTCCATTTTTTGTTTATTTGTTTGGCATAGGTAGCTTCTCTCATGTATCATGTTATTTATGGTTAACGAAGATTATATTATTATTAAACAAGTTAAAGTTGACAAAGAAGTTATTTCCTACTGAAATTGACAACCGTAGTACTACAGTCTAAAGAAGTTTCAAAACTTTTATTCCAAATTTCGCTTGTAAGTAATTTTGTTTATTCATTTTAATCGGTAGACATAAAATAATAGTACTTAAGTACATATTTTATGCGTTTTTAGTATATGATTTTTGTATTTTATTTAGGTCTACTTGATTTAAAATTGTGTGAAATAAAATATTAACCGTACATTTTTACATTTTTGGTCATTTTGTTCCCCCCTAATGTAATATAACGTATGCTGTTATACTTTAGTATTTATAGTAGTGTCAATTGTTTTAGTTTTATATACATGTGGTTATAATTGGTTTATATCAGGTACCTGACATGTGCATATTATTATTATATTACATAATCTTTACTGTACACAAATGAATTGTACAATTTAGAATATTAGTACTTAAATTTTTATGCCATCACAGTTACAAATTATGATGAAATAGTATAATACGAACTATAGTAATACTACTTATAATAATAATAATAATTGAAGGATTAATTTTTTGTTTGATGTTCTGTATATAGAAAAATTATTCAAGCTTAAAAAACAAACAAAGAATGTCGGGAAGTGAAAACTCTAATTCTCCTCGTTACTGTCCAACTCCTCATCAAATGCCTGTTCCAACAGCTTCTCCTCCACCCTCCATACAGTTACATCAATCAATGTCCACTCATTCCCATCCTCATCACCTCCAATCACAACAACAGGCATCCATGGGATATTATTCTTATCATAATTCTTCAGCACCTCCTCCTCCTCAACAGCAACAACAACAACAAAATTACTATACTAGCCAATCAACAAATTCTGGTTATTATGGAATGTCTCATACACATTCATCTCAAGCAAGTACTGGAGTTCCACTCTTACCTCAATATTCTCAACAGCAGCAACAATCGTCTCCTCAACAATGGTCTCAACATGTCCATCAATCCGCTGCAGGTTACTATTCCTCGTATGCTCCAACACCTCCACAACAACAACCACAACAACAAAATCCATATGTTCAAACACAGCATCAACAATCTATTGTCATTCCAACTCAGCAGCAACCACAACAACAATATGGACAAACTGATATGGGATTAAATCATAATTTAGGACCTAATCGTTCTTTAGCCCTTTCACAACATCAACAACAACAGCAGCAGCAACATGTCCCAGCTCTTGATACTAGTGGTCAACATGCTCTCATGAATTTATCCAGATTTGTTAGTCAAAATCAACAACATCCCGCACAGCAGCAAAATCAAATGAATAATGTTGTTGTAACTCCTCCAATAATACCACATCAAAATTTAAATAACAACGGTAGTAGTAGTGGTACAATGAATATGAATGACAATACTAATACTGGTAGTAATAATAATATTATCATGCCTATTCGACCAGAACCAATCAGAAGTCCTGTTGTTCTTCATCATCCACTATCTCTACCTACTCCACCATTATCAACAACCCCTATTCTATCAACAACCCCTATTCTATCAACAACACCTATTTTATCAACAACTCCTATTTTATCAACAACAATCAATAATAATAATAATAATAATAATAATGTCATTAGTAATAATGACAATATTTGTAGACCAGCTTTGAGTACACCTCCAATAAATAATAATAACAATAACAGTACTACTACTCCAGCAACTACTACTTCTACAAGTAGTATTAATATTAATACAAGTATCAGTGTTCCACCGGCATCAAGTTCTCCTGTTGTTGTTGCGATGGGAAGTTCTACGCCTCCTGTTGCTTCTAATAGTAATAGTAATAGCAGTACTAGTTCAAGTCCCAATGCAAATGCTAGTAAAGTCAATGGAGGAGGAGGATTATGTCCTGTTCGTGTAGCGGTAAATAAAATATTATACGTACTATTAAAAATTACATTTTGTTTACAGTATTTTACTATTTTAAAAAAACATGATTTTATGTAACTTAATTATTTATTTATTGTGTCTGCCTACTCTGTATAATATTATTATGTAATTTAAAAATATTTTCATTGAAAAATACATAATATAGTACAGTATTCAGTAAATATAGAGGACAAGTACTATTAACAATTAACAATAATAATAATTATTATTATTATTATTATTGTCATTGAAAATATTGACTACATTATTTATCTTTTTTGTACATTATGAAGTAGCTTCTTTTTTTGAGAAATCATGAAATATAGGGAAAATTTAGTTATTTCCTTCTTAGTATACTTAGTTTTTGTCTGCGTTTCAGGATTTATAGTTCACTATAATATTATTATATTGGTATTCTCGGTATTATTATTATGCTGGTATTCTCGTTTGCAGTAATATAAATGATAGATGTGGATAGGTGCACCTATGTTTTGATTTTGTATTATTATATTTTTGTTTTCAATATTCTAGAATCAAAAAGGAGCACGAACGAAGGCGGGTATGAGGAATTTGATGGAACACCAGAAACTAGAACAACAAACACCACCATCAATGACAACTAATGATTCATTGGATACATTAGATCAATTATCAGAAACTCCAGAAGAACCTCCAAAGAAAAGAGCTCGTCGTAAACCTGCCGCAAAAAATAAAGTAGAGTCTGACTCAGCAACACAACCTGCTGCTGCTGCTAATAATGATACAAATTTTGATAGTAATAGTGGTGTTAAAGGAACCGAAGGAACTAGTAAAGCTCCGAAAAAACCAAGAAAACCAAGAGCACCGAAAACAGCTACTCCTGCTAGTACTCCTACAACTACTAATAAACGAACTACTAAAAAGAAAAATGAACTAGTCAATGCACAAAAAGAAACATTAAGTTCTACTTTTAACACCAATACTACCACAACAGAAGTAGCAACATCATTAAATTCTCCATCTACAACAACAACTACTACTACTACTCCTTTAAGTTCGCCAACAATAAAAAAATCTTCAAGAAGAACACCAAGTAAGTCACCTGGTAGGGCTGTTTCAAATAATAATAATAATGTGGATACAGCATCAACTCCAACACCTACCACAGCAAGAGGTAGAATGAGGAAATCACAATCACCAGCAGCACAAATTATATCTCCTCCTCAGGTGACAAAAACTGAAGAACCACATGAATCTCCAAAAAGAAAACAACGTAGTCGCAAAACGAAAAGTGACACTCCTGTAAGTGAACAGAGTAAAGTAGAAGAAGAGATAGCTTTTGCTCTTTTAGATCTGAAAACAGGAAAGAGTTCACCAGAAAAAGTAGTCAAAGATAAAGATTCTTTACTTTCTCCATTATCATCAGCATCTACAACTATGACACGTGGACGTGAAACAACACCTGTAACACCTGTAGCATCATCATCATCATCAATAACAACTACTCAAGAACAAGTAGGAGCTAAAACAAGTCGAAAACGTAAAGCTCCACAAACACAACCAATGAAAACAGATATTTCTCCAATTATCACTTCACCTAAAGGAGGTAGGAGAAGGAGTAATAGTAAAGAAACTACACCAGTACGATCAAAAAGTGCTGGAAAGAAAGCAACGCCAGTAGCAACAGGAACAGCATCAAGAAGAAGATCTAGTAATCCTAGTCCAGATATTACAACTAGCCGAAGTAAAAATACTTCAGGAGAAAATTCTTCAGGAGGCGCTAAAAAGAGGATATATGCAAGAAAGAAATCCTTAGTAACTACAGATGTTGATACGGCTGCAGCTGATAATGCCACTACTACTACTACTACGACTAATAATAAAAAAGCAACTCCATCCAGAAAACCATCAAGGAAGAAGAAGAGTGTTACTGCAGACGGATTAAATAATAATAATACTAGTGGAATTTCTGAAAATACTCCTACATCATTACCATCAACATCATCATCTCAAATAATTTCCAGTAATGCTAAATTAGAAACAGACTTTAAATTTGGAACTTCTAATACTATTTCTACTACTTTTGGATCGGAAACTGTAGAGTTAGATCCTAATCAAGAATTTCCTATATTATCTATCCCAGATAATGATCCAACAAGTAATGCAATGATAATTCAATCACCAATCAAAATATTTGGTGAAACTTTTTCATCTTCTACTTCGATTCCAGTAACTTCTACTACTACTATTAATGCTAGTGCTTCAAGAGGAACTAAAGCTGTTCCAGCAACAACAAAACCAAAACGAGTAAACAATCGGAAAAGTAATGCTAAACCAAAGTCACCTGGAAAAGAAGGAGAAACAACTGCAACAACAACAGTGAAAAGTAAAACTCCTGCACGATCTAGAGCTAAAGCATCACCTGCTGCTACTGCTACTACTACTAATAATAATAGTAAGACCACTACAACACCCAAGAGACGAAGTAATAAAAAACCTACAAAACAAGAATTAAAACAAGAACAAGTATCTGTATTATTATCCTCCTCTACTACTACTGAATCATTAGCACCTACATTGACAGTTCAAGTGAGTCTTCCTAGTTCTACTAGTGGATCTGAACATCAAAGACTAATTGTAGGAAATACTAATAAAAATGTAGATGAAATGCAGGACTATCCTGTATTATCTATCCCTGAAAATGTTGGAAATACTCCTGTTCTTGTTAGTACTACTACTACTACTACTAGTACATCTAGTGCAAATAAAACTATCATACCATCAATTCCTTTTCCTTTACACTCAGTATCAACTCCATTGATAAAGTCACTTCCTCCTCCTGTTGCTACTATTCGTTCTACTCCTCCAAAACGTAAAAGATATCCAAAGAAACCAAAAGACACTGCTACTAAAACAGAAGGAACACCAAATAAATCCAATAATGATAACAAATCCGAAACTGTCAAGAAACCTAGACCTAGAAAGTCAAAGAAAGCACAACAAAATGAAGCAGCTGCTTCTTCTTCCACAATTCCTTCTACTTCTGGATTTACTCCTGATATTTCATTATCCACTACCACAATGATGAATAATCAGGAACCTTCCTCTTCTCAAGATTATCCGGTCTTATGTATTCCTGAAAATGGTCCAAAAAGTGTTATTTATCCAAGAACTATACCATTAAATGACTCAGGTAAATAAATTTGTATATATCAATTTTATAATTTAAAGGTTTATTATTTTGTGTATACCCATTACCCATCTGTTGTTGTTTTTTTTTCAGCTTTTAAAAGAATGAATCGAAGTATTACGATATTACATCATTTTTATTTTGTATATAGATTTAGATAAATGTATATTTTCTCGTAATATTGTGAAAATAATGCTAAATTAATGAAAATTGAATTATTGTTGCTTGTTCAAAAAATACAGTTGATATTTATCTATATTTTTCTTTTTAAAATTACAGCTACACCTACGGCTATTATGACAAGTAATGTTGGCATTTCTACTCCAAGTCAGATGATGACGCCTACTACAACAACTACAAAGCCCAAGAAACCAAGAGCATCAAGGAAAAAGGAGAAAACAGAAGGAAGTACACCTGTGTCGTTATTAGCAGAAACTTCAACAACAACAACAACAACCGAAACACCAAAAAAGAAACCTCCACGACGTAGACAACCAAAGAAAAAAGAAGCAGTTCAACAACAGCAACAAGATCAAGGTATAAATGATTTACAACAACAGCAATCATTATCTCAAGATTTACATAATGTATCTGGAATTATTAAAAAATCAGAATTATCTTTATCATCTGGGCAAGTTTTGGATGTTCCTTTAACAGGAGTTGCTTCATCATCAGATACAACAACAAATATTACAGCAACATCAATTATACTTCATCAATCAACACCGGAAATTTCTCCAAAACAACCACAACCGCGTCCAAGAAAGCCGTCACCAAAAAAGAAAAATACTTCACTCCAAAATGATACCCAACAACCACAAGGAACTACTTTAAGCAGTACTACTTTAAGCAGTACTAATGTTGTAGATTTCTCATCACCAGTAACAGTTTCGACAATCCTTCCACCAACTCCTTCTTCACCATCTAAAACAAAGAAGAAGAATACTTCTGAAAACTTAAATATATCTGGTGCTCCATCATCTTCACCCACTATCAGTAAAAAGAAATCAAAGAAATCAAAAAGTGATAATACTACTACAGTGACAATGATTTCATCTCAATCTACTTCTTCCTCTGCATCTATTATTTCTCCTGCTATTACTTCAACTACTACTACTCCAGCTTCAAGAAAGAAAAAGAATGTTAAAAGTAACAATACTATTCCAATATCAAGTCCATTTTTGTCTCCAACAACAACATCATCTATAATGTCTCCTCCTACAGCATCACCACCGCCACCAAAAAAGAAAAGGTCCAGAAAACCTGTTGAACAACCTCCTCCTACAAATGATAATAGTAATCTCTTGCCATCAACCACCCCTCCTAAAAAGAAAAGAAAATTAGCTGCTACTACAACAACAACTGAAACGCCAGATGCAATGAATACAAATAATGTCATCACACCAACTACTATCAATTCTACTACTATGATTTCATCAGCATCAACACCAGCTAAAGAGAGACCAGTGAAAAAATCAAGGAAATCGGCTCAATCTGCAGTAAAAACAATAACAACTCCTAGTATTATTATGGGTAGAAATTTGGACATTTCAACACCAAACTTAAGTTTATCAAAAATTGAGGACTTGGAAATTAAACCAGGACTTTTAAATAATAGTAGTGGTGAAAGTACTAGTACACCATTGAGGAAAATGAGAATTACTGGAGATGCTAGAACAGAAATAGATAGAAAGGAAAATGAAACTATTTTGACTGTTTCATTAGCTACTGATGACCCTTTACCACCACTAGAATTCTATCATAGTCTTGGTCCATACTCACAACGAAATAATTATCCTCCATCTCTCCCATCAGCAAAACGTCAACAACAAAAAAGTGAAACTACTGAAGATTCTTCACCTAGTGGTACAACATCAAATACCACCACTCCAAGTGCTCTGATTCCTTCTTCTTCTTCTACTACTAAAGCGAGAAAAGTTTCAACTACTGACTTGGAAAAATCTATATCAACAACTAAAATTTCAACTCCATTAGGAGAAACAACTGAAAGTATACCTAAAACTAAACCATCAAGTCCAAAGAAAAGAAATTCAGCTAGTACTGTAATAGCAACCAAGAAACGGCCAGCATCAATTTCTTCAAGATCTAGAAATTCTAAAACTTCAAGATCCTCTGTAAGTTCAGTTGGTAATGTAGTAACTCCAACCACTACAATAATACCTTCTTCTTCTTCACCCATTATTACTTCAAAAATGGAACCTCAACTTCAATTCATTCCTGCACTTGCACAACCTATTAAACCTCCAGCTGTTTTTGTTAAATCGGCCCCACTTGCTGATACTACCCCTTCAAAGTCTCAACAGAATGGTGAAGCAGAGAAAGGTGGTGGTGGTAAGAAATCTCCACAAAGTAAAAAGAATAAAAAAGAAGAAAATGCTGCACAAAACAAAAGTAAAGGTGGTAGAAAAAGAAGTTCAATGAATATTGGTCCAAGTCTTAAGGTCAAAAATGGAAGTGTTAAATTCTATCGTGGTAGTGATGAAGAAGATATTGATGTACCACTCAGTAAATTACGTGTTGTAAGTATATTTTACAGTGATTTTTTTTTTTGTGTTTTATTATTTTAAATATAATGGTTCTAATTTCTAATCATATGATGATGATGTATTTTTAACTTTTATTTATAAAGCATTTGATTAATATATTATTTAAAAGTTTTTATACACAATCAATGTTTATGCATTTTCTCAAACTTTCTAAATAATTTTTACAGGATCGGCCTAGTGATAGCTTTGATAGTAACGTACGATGGGTCTGCTCATTTTGTCAACTACCACCTCATGCTCAAAGGCTTGGTGATTTGTTTGGCCCTTACTATGTAAATATGCCATCAACTCGTGCAAATTCTCAATGTCAAAGAGAAACATGGATGCATCAAGGTAAAAATTGATAATTACATATTGATACATTGAATAATAATAGTTTTATTACTATGATTGTCGTTAGTCGTTAGTTAAATAATACCATATTTTTATGAATGGAATGGAAAAAAAGATGAAAAATGTTACAAGTACTAATAAATTAACTACTATACATAATATCTCTCTCTCTCTTATTTTGTCCAGATTGTGCTGTTTGGGCGGGTGGTGTAGTTGTCATTGGAGTTTCTGTAAAAGGGTTAGATCGTGCAGTTATCGATTCAAATTCTGTTAAATGTGCTGTTTGCAATGCTAAAGGAGCTACTATTGGATGTCTGAAACGTAAATGTCCACAGGCAGCTCATTTTCCATGTGCTCAAAAAAGTGGATGGAAATTAGATGATGAAACTTTCCATTCTTACTGCCAAGAACATTCTTCGTAAAAAAAACAACAATAGTTTTAGATTTTTATTTACGGAGTAATTGTATATGTTGATTACTTTGTTGTCGTTATTATTATCACAATGAAAATTATGAATATCCTTATTACTACGTACTTCCAATTTTTACAAGCCAAAAAAAAAGAAGAAGAAAAGTAGAATAGCTCAAAAGAAAGATTTTTGTTTTGTTGTATATAATAATATATTTCACATATATATGTATTTTACTATTTGCTTATCAGCACCAAGTTTTCTGTATATTATGTGTGTGAGCTTTTCTCCTGTTCTGTATAATATTTCCTAAATGTATGATTAAGTTTGTTGTTTGGTATTAAATACGTTGTGCATTTATATCATGTTTACTTCCTTACATGTGTGTAAAATTGACTATAAAAACTCGACGAGTAACAAAATAAGTAACTATTTTGTAATATATATATATATAATCTCTACCACCTACCATTCATTGATTATTCAATACCTCTGTATATACTTTTTCACAATGATGGTAATATGTTGGTCTTTATAAAATAGGTCTTTTTCTGACAAGTAAATTCTTATTGCTGCTGCTTTCTATATATTCTTATGCTTAAAATGTAGAATCCATTATAACAGATTAAGCTAGTATACTATTATAAATGATATATATTATTATAGTACTACATTATAATGACAGCATGCGTTTTACAATGTATGTATAAGAATGACACATTTATACATGTTTTTTTTTGTTTTAAATCTACCTATATATGGATTATACGAGTACAACTAAAACGGTCATATATACACATTACCTAAATTAGGTAACTCAATTTATATTATAACGATCTGTAATGTAAAATTGGTTTTTACATGGTGGTTTCAATAATTATAATCAATCAATGGTCAATTTTATGTACAAAAATATCTAAAATATTATGTATCATATCCAGAATACATAAGTTGTAGTAACTACTAAAAATAGTAATAATATATAATGTCTAACAGCAAATGCATATGTAGCAGGATATTCGATATGTCTTCTTCAATGTTATTCTTGTATACTAGTACTAAAGTAATTCTATAGATTAAACGGAGCCAAACATAATATATATTATATAATACGTATTACATTATTACGTATGTGCTTAAAAATTTATAACAAATGTATTGAAAATTGAAACATTTTAAGCTTTCACCAGTCATACTTATGAAATTTGCAAAATACGATATTATAAGAAAATGATCAAGTATGCCAAAATGAAAACAATGTGCATTTCTTTTCAATTTTCAATTCTAAAATCCTGAACAATTTCATAAAATAATAATTATTAATCATTATAATCATGTGTGTTAAAAATCGAATGATAAAACAATAATGATTATTATACCACAATATATAAATTTAAATACTAAATACACGTGTTAGTATAATGTATGTGTATGTTTGTCTGTTACGAGTTACGAGTGAAGTGTCTCAGTATGTGTTCTATATATTAATACATCTATTATGGTATATAAATTATACTTACATGACATATTATTATTTAATTATTAAATTAATAAAAAATATTCATAATAATAGAAAGAACAAAAATGAGAAATTTTGTAACATTTTGTTTTATTCAAATTTTATGTTAAATTTCCGTTATCCGTCCGTTTTTTTTGTTATTCTCTACTATAACAAATAACAAGAGTGAGTGTGCACACTTATGCCCACACGTGGGGTAAAGTAAAATCGTTTTTCAACCTCAACTTTTTTGGTAAAATAATATTTTTCGCTTCTATTTTTCGGGTCTATACCTAACTGTATATTTTTCCCTTTTCGAATGAACGTATTTAACAATGATTAGTAAGATGAGCAGATTGTGCGTACGAAAATGTTTAAATACTTGTTAGTATAATAATGTTATTGTATTGATGTTTATAAGTTATAAAGTGACGCTATGATAACAATGTATTATGTATGATGTTCTTTGCTTATAATAAGTGTGTCTACAATCTACAATACAAAATCTGTAGTTGTATTTTGATGAGGACAAAAAGAAAATAAATAAAAGTAGTTTAATAATAACAATAATAGTTATTTTCTACAGTATATTTTTTATGATTATGTAAAATTAAAATAGATAGTAATATTCTATGTAATGTTGTATAATATTTTGTTGATTTCTCTTGCAATAAATGTATTTTCATTTGACTTGACACCGTTTTTATGCGTAAAATATATTTCATGTTATATAATAATATTTACACATTTTATTCTTTGAGCATTGAAATGTTTCAAAACGACAGTTTTATTTTTTATTATAAGTCGACTTAATTGTTTCTCGGCAAGAAATAATATTATTGTATTACATTATTTTTTCATACAATATTATAATAATCAATAATATTTAAAATTTTAAATACAAACGAGTATTTTTTAAACCCACCAATTTATAAAATGGTGGTGGTGATTTTTTTTACTACGTAATTTATTATTTCATTAAGTTAAACACGAAATGTACATAATATGTATAATACTATCACTACCCAAATGTATGTTTTTATTGGTACCAATATATATATCACAAAAATTTGAAGAAACAAGAAGTTACCGTTAGTAAATCAAGCTTTATCATGTAAGCATTAACCATACTTATAAAAGTTACATAGGCAATTAGGCAATACTACAATTAACTTTCGGAATATTTAGAATGGTTCGAATTCGTAAAAGGAACAAAACGTATACTTTAACTTAAAAATAATAAACTAAAATTTTAGGAATATATAACTATTATTCAATATTTTTACACTCAAAAATCTTTTGAATACCACATAAGGTATTACACGGTTTTTAAATACAGTCATGGTAAAAGTGAAACTAAAAACTAAAAACACAGAATATATTTAGAAACGTCAAAATACACAATATTATCATTTATAATATTACATAACAATCGAAACATGAAACATGTATCATTTTCTTTAACACATGGTACTTTTAGAATTGTGTATGGTTAAAAAAACACTCACATTCCAGATCAAATATCAGATGCAATGTTCCCATATACATATATATACATATATATACTTATACATGTATATTATACGATTGATAACTCATATGTTCTTATAGGTTCACCATAAATTTTCATCTTTAACAATAATATTATTACATCTACATTATCAATATTACTACACTGATGAATAAGGTATTGTAATATAAAGAGGAGAGATTAAATGCACTAACACAGGTTTCAGCTCCATCAGTCTAAATATTTATATTATATTCCATTGGACAGTTCATTTTGTGGACTCGTTTCTTTCTCTTGAGCCGTCCATAAGACATTTTAGGTTATGTTTTTATTACTATTTTTTGTTAGATTACGATCTCCCTATTCTTTTTTATTTTTTTTACATAGTTTACTTACTATTCATGAATATCGAATATCCATATACCTATCATTCATGTATTATATAATATTCAAAAATTAATCGCTTAAGTACTATAAATACTTTACCTAGACACCCCATAATAGAAATGCATAATATTGTATAATCAGTGCTTGTTATTTCACTATTTTGGGTAACCTTGAAATCAGAAATCTTTAGTATCCGTTCAACATACAATATATTGTACAATATTATTGAAACAAAATAATTGTTTGACAACTTAATTCAGAGAAAGGGAACCAAAAATATTTATAAGATTTTGTCAAAAGTTGAAAATAGTTATAAAATGCAATTTTATATTATATTGAATAGAGATTACACGAAGACAAACAAAGTATAAATTATTTTTTCAAGTGTTCAAAAAATATATATTATATAAATGTATAACAACATATGACGACCACATAAACATATACATACATGTATGTATTTTACGTATAATGAACTTGTAATACTAGATATTTGTTGCGATTATTTCATTCAACAGATATAGATAAATTTATATATATATATACGATATACGTATAACTGATCATTTTCAGTCTCATTTATGTACACACATATATATATTTAAAACGAAAAACCAAAGAAAAAAAAATACATTACCGATTACTAGGCGCGTCCAAGACTTTTTTGTATGTTCCACATTTTTCTTAATTCTTCAGGATTATCATATCCGTGAGAAGTGACAACATATTCATAGTCTTTATCATAAATGTCTTTTACTGGACTTGGCCAAAATCGAAAATTGTCATTATGATACGGTTCGATATTCATTTTTTTTGCACAAAGTGCCACAAAGATGTCATCAAATCGAAAATGTTTGGTAAAATATGAAGCGTAGAATATATCAAGTAGAGCAGGTTTTGATAAGACGATGGCCCCTGCAGGTACATATGGAGGAAAGTAATCAAAAGGATATTCAGAAAGGGGTAGAAACCATTTTGTTCCAACTTTATGTCGGTGTGGAGGAACAAAAAACACATATCCAGCATATAATTTTGCATCTTTATCCAGATCAATATCAAAATCAAAAGGTGAGTTTTTGATATTTTTATTTGCCTTTTTATTTGAAAGTGATGATGATGATGATGGTTTTGATTTGAATTGTTCATTTTTTAATTGTAAATTGCTTTCATTTTCATTTTGATGTAATGGGTTTAGTTTAGGAAGAGTTTCTTTGTCTGTTGAAGATAGTTGAAGTTGAAATCTTTGTTTTTGATCTTCCCAGTATTCTGGATATTGCGTTGGATTTCTTACAAATTTTAATAAATTCTTCACAGACACATACATATCATCATCAACAAAGAATGTAAATCGGAAATTGGGACATATTTCATTTGCCCACCGCATCCCCATCATGGTCTTCATAGTATTATTCTGAAAAAATTCATACACATGTATGTTAACTATTTACTTGATACAGATGAATAAAAGCATTTTATCACATCATAAATATCGGCATATATATGTATGTATATATATACGTATATATATACGTATATATATACATACACATGAATTTAAGCTTACATAATATGAATCAGTGAAATTGGCTCGAACAATATCATTGTATTTTATAATTTCTTCTTGAATACTAGTTTCCAACAACACTTGTCCATCTCTTTCTAATGGATTAAGTTGATTATAAGGATCACTAAGTTCACCCAAAAGGAATACAGTTTTGATAGGAACATCAGAAAATCTTCGAGGATAACCCCAAGTTGCACGAATTACTTTTCTTCTATCAAAATGAGAAGGGGCAGATTTTACCAAGATTAACAATCGAAAGTTACCATCACCACATCCATTGTCAGCTTTATTTAAAAATTTTAAGGTTGAGTAATTCAGGTTAATTGGATCAAAGGCAATTGGTTCTCCTAAACTATAACAAATAAAAGATGAATTCAAGTACATGATAATAATAATATTATTATGATTCATTATTATTATGGTATTACTTGTATTATTATTGTAAAGTTTAAACCATTGGAATTTAATTAATTATAATGTCTTACCGAAAGCGTTCTACTACTGAAGGAAAATTTTCAGTATCTAGTGGATATGAAAATTCGGTATGATAATTCCTTTCTAGTGTATGCCGAAAAATACCAGAAATATCAATAACAACATAGAAAACAAGAAGAACAAAAAAGTACAAAAGTGGTGTTCTACAACTACGAGGCATTTTGTTTTTTACTTGACGACAAAACTTTCGTTTAAAACTATAACAAGGTTCACAAAATTGCTTGTCATTATCATCTAATAACAAGGTCATCAAAATTGGGAAGACTGAAGATCAAGACAAGGGACTAGTAGTAGTAGTAAGAGGAATTGAGATTGTTGTTGATTTTGACAACGTTGGTTGTACGAATGACTTTCACTTGTTATTTTTGGCTGGAGAATTCTGTCATTGGCCATATCCTAAATTGTGAAAAGAAAACAACAAAAAAAACATAAAGAAAAGTGTCTTATACAAGTGTTAAGTGTTATAAGACTCATAATTACTTAGGTGCATGGATTAAAAATTACAAGGAAAAATAATAATATAGGTACTAGGTGTATTTGGAATACCGAATCACAATCTAAAACAACGTGACAGTAGCTAGTACATATATATATATAAATATAACAATATAAATTCAATTACCCATGAGATGAGAGGAGTAAACAACGCCTTATACAGCTATATAAACATGTACTTCGATTATACGAGTTACTTAATTACAATTACTGTACAATTATCCGAGATTACACGGAATCCTCAAGCAGATTAAATTCATAAAAACCCGCCCAGGGGATGTCCATACTTAACTTGTTCCATTAAGGGTCCGAGGAGTCTGAAAAATACAGAAATTCAGATTAAAAAAGCTTGATTATCAAGTTTCAAGTATAGTTAATGAATAAATTAAACTTAATAGTAACTGTAATATTGTACATTGTAACATTGTGCTGGATTGGATTGATGTATAACCTATTCGGTTAGATTTTATATCTTTGATTTATGAAAAATGGAAGTGTTGATACAAACATCTTAGAAAATACCACTCAAAATGGTTGTTTATACATTGAATTTAACTTTCTCTCTCACCAAATTTCATTAAAATCATAAAAATCATGTCAGCTAAATTTATTCTAAAATAGTCAAACAGCCAAAATGGGGTATAAAAACAAATAAATCAGAATTTCTTCAAATTTACAAATAATAATACAAAGGCACGTGTTGGTGATTTCATATATGAGCTGCTCCTAGCTTGAGAGAGTAAAGACTAAAGACTCTTTACTAAAGAGTGTGAATGAACCTGAATAGTGACACAAAATATAAAAAAAAATCTGAACCAAAATCACAAATCCTACCTAAAATTTTACAGTTTTGCTAATAATTTAATCATTCAGTCCATCTAGTTTTTTATTAAAATATAGCAAATCTAATATATAAAAATTAACTATCATTTAATAATTCCTGTGTTAAATTTCTATTTAACCTGTAAAATTTGGATTAAGTATAAACCATAGTTTGTTCACTACATCATTCTTGTATATTTACGTTTTTTTTTGTTTTAAAAAAGTAATTGAAGAATTTAAAAATCCAAGCAAAGGGTTGTGAAAACAGTTAAAAATCCACAAGTTCATTACAATCAAGTTATATCCTTTAATAGTTTTCATTTAATCATCTAACATCAAATTTTACGAGAATCCGGAACAGAAAGTACATGATATGTGCACATACATATACATTGAAATTGTATTTTTTTTGTACCCAACGCTTTTGAAGATCCATTAATTAATATATTATAATTTATAATACTTCGATCAAAACCAAAGATTTAATTATTGTAGATACTATATATATATACACACTGAAAACTATTTTTATTCAAGAAAAACGTGATATCCGTGTGTTAGTTTTTCAATTTTTACGTATATACATGAAGAAGAGCTGAAAATCAGCTGTCAAAATCCAGAAAAACATCAGAAAAACATACTGTATCAATATTATAATAATTAATATTATTATAGATTTACCCTTGTTATTTATCATTGTATAAGATTATTATGGCTTGGAATTTTCATCAAGTTTTTTAAAATATAGTCCATCATGATGCATTGATGCATATACGTATGTGTGTGCGGAATCCTCGTTACTGACTTTAAATGTTAGAGTACAAGTTGATAGTTCAAGTCCATTAGAATTTAGAATTATAAAATAATATAACGCACACAGCTAATTATACCGAACAAGTTGTAAAAGTTAATGCATAGTACATTTGCCAATTTACATACATAATATACAGACAACAACAATATGTGTACAATTATACTTTGTTAGATAAGTTTGATTGTGTAGTGTACTTATGTATGTAGATGCGGAAGAGAAAGACTTTTTCTACAAATCTAATTATAAGTTATAGTAGTTGAATGTAAGAACAATTACCTAAATTTTGGTTTTTGTTATCGTTATAATTTTTTAATAATAATAATAATTATTATTTTGTGAAAAAACAAAACAAAATCGTCAAAGTTAATTTCAAGATCAAGGTCTGTATTGTGAATTGTGAAGTCGTTGACCTAATTGTACATAGTTATATGTTAGTGGTACTTTGCTTCTCGTCTAGTGTTTTTCTTTTTAAAGAATAATACGTCAACAATTTGATAATCATTGGATTGGTGTTAAATAACTCAAGTCATTTACCTGGAAAGAAGCAACCAACAACAACAAAAAAAGAGTGGTTCCTGTAGGAGTTTAAAAAGTTCATGGAGGAATACTCAGATTCAAGTAAGTAACAATAATCATTTATTTATTTGTTGACGTAGTTAATAGTAAATATAAGTATTCTCGGTTACTTATATATAGTTGTAGTAATGTAGTAGTATAAATAATATTGTGCCCTACATATATTATATACATTATTTGCATATATACATACAAGTACATTTAAGCTGACATACATAATATAGTTTGAACCTGTTTTGAGACACTTTGCATAATGCATAAAATGCTACACTCTCTATAGTTTTTAAATCTCTTTTAAAGGGCCCTATATACTAGATTAAAAATGCACCTGATACCCTTAAAATGCATAAAAAAAACTTATGCAAAACTTACAAACTCCAGGTGCCAGGTGGTAGAAATGTGATAATAGGGGGAAAAAATGTCAAATTGTTGATGTTTCGTCATGCGATAGTTCATAGTATATGGGGTATACTATTATTATATGAACAGGCTTATATTACAAGCATCTATAATTTAGAATATAGACATGTATTTTTTATTCACATAGGTCGTAGGGTAAACAAGAGGACGTTTTTTTTGTTTTGTTTTTTTTGGGGGGGCAAAATGTATTTATAATAATGCAGTGGACACTTGATTATTATTATTTGTTTTTGAATAATATTATAATTTCTACAATTTGAATAAATAATGAGGATAAAACATATTATTTTGTAGTCAAAAACAGAATGACTTTGTACGATACAATTGCAAGTGAACTTTCGTGAACCCCCTGTGCATAACAGATGATCAGCATTAGAATAATATAAATTATGTTACACATACTTGATTTCCTTCACACGTACTTGTACATAATAATATTATTATACTATAGTATTTACAATGTACGCATTTTTAATGGCTTTTGACCTTGCATATAATATATCTCTTGTAATTTACTTGTATACCTTAACAATGAAAAATGTGTACAACTTCCTTAAACAAGTTGTTATTTCCCGATTCCCCTTCATTCATACTCTCTCTTGATATTTTATATTTGTACATGATTCAATAATGATGTACTGAAAGGGAAGATACAATACCAAGTTTAAAAGCAGTCACATTATATTTTAACGATGAAAGAGTTCTTTATTTAATTTTTGAATACCCTATTATGCTATGTACACATGATGGGAAGAAAGTGAAGAC
Organism: Sminthurinus aureus; assembly: GCA_034698265.1. NCBI lineage: Eukaryota > Metazoa > Arthropoda > Collembola > Symphypleona > Katiannidae > Sminthurinus > Sminthurinus aureus. Next base: position 5,350 of record JAQGBH010002466.1, on the reverse strand, counting down.
TAAAATATTCGATTGTCTGAAAACAGTAATTGATTAGACGGGGAATCTAATGTAACCTTTTTCATTCTTGCTTTTAAACACAATAATAAATTGGATTCTTTAAAAAAGTTCTAATAGAACAAGTGAAAGGGACTTTAAGTTACGAGTTACGAGGTACTGCACTGTCTATTCGCAATCATCAGACACACTACACACTATGTGTATATTAGTACTTATCTAATATATTTATAGTCTTTAATTTTAGTCAGCAGTGAGCATCTTCACCTTCATTGAATAGTTCATGAACCATAATAACATAGTAATTTCTACCATGTAAAATTAGAATATTAGTAATGGTACTAATAATAATAATAGAATGTACAACATAGAACATACATGTGTACTTTTGTATGATGACTGGCTGTACGTACTATATATATTATAATACTACAGACGGTGTACTGTAAAAAAGTGTTTCATATGTAAATAATGAATTTTTTGAGTTCTTTGTACTTGAGCTGATGTACAAAATGAATTCTCTACAAGGTAATTTGAGGATACTTTCGTTTGATTTCTATATTTTTACCTTGGAAAAGTCGAAAAGTACAGAGATCCATATTATACATGTGTGATGTATTTGAACAGGTATAGTCAGTCTACTATTCTTGTTGTACATTTTTCTAATGCTTTAATTAAATTACATGAATAACGGCAATAATAGCATGGTGAAGCTAGTACTTAGTACTACTACTACTACTACTTAAAATTGATTTAAACATTATTGGGCAATAATGAATATTGCTAAGTACAAGCGGAAGGACAAAATAATCATTCTTAAATGAACACGATATACAGTACCTGTGCGGCATTTAATTCATACATGATGGTGGTGCTTGCTATGTCATAAATGTTTAATACATATTATGAAGTAAGTACACAAACCATTAATTACCATTTGTTTATCAAGTTGAACATATGTATAATATACGATAGAATCTGATTCTCAAAACCCTATGAGCTCTTACACCGTCACCAAATACACATTTTCTCAGTTCATCATTTCATTCTGCTGTGAAAATACTGTTGTTGGTTTCAATACATTAAAATATTATCCAGTATTTTAGACGGTGTTTTTTCCTGTTTCTTTTTTTTCTTCTCAGTCTCGAATCGTAATTAATTTGTTCTGAATTCATTAAATCACTATGAATAATGATAAAATCGTGATGCCAAATGTACAATGTACAGTAATACATAATACAATGCACATGGTTATCATGTATGATGTATAATATCGTCTGGATTATTATTAGTTGTACACACAGTTGGACCAAACTCCAAAGAATTTTTTTTATATAATCTAAATCATTGTTATTCAAATTACCTTCAAATTCAACAAAATTATTTGTTGTGTAGCTGGAATTTATTATTTTTTATAGCATAATTACAATTCTAATGTTGGAATGATTCGCCAAGTTTTTATTTATGCGCTCAAATAGTTTGTATTATATGTAGAGGTGCATAGTTTTTATGTTTAAAATTATTTATAATGGCGTATATGTATGGTAATAAATAGTATCAGTATATTATATTATTATTATATCATAATGTATGTAGTAAAGAGTATAATATTGAGTAATTCTCATGAGTCCTACTAATTTTGCGTAGTTCAATCCAGAAAAAGTATCAGTTTACTGTTACATCTTAATCCACAAGTACTTTGTACTCTGCATTTCATCTTTTTCGTTTGATAAAATATTGGAAGACAACATTTATGTTGTCTTCCATATAATAATATAACAAAAATTATGCATTACACTTACTATTACACTTGCTATTATTTGTATTTTTATCAAAATGCATACAATGGATACATGTATAGGAATATCAATAGTAAGACATGGATTTGTTGTGAATATACTAAACTCTGGGTCATCCTCTTCTCTCATCTCTTATTCTCTATAATATTTAATGTAGTTTGCACTGAACAAAGTAGAGCGGTGGTTCAGGTTATATATACGGAAGATGTGTTTTAAAATCATTTTTGTTACAGCTAGAACTAATAAATACTAACAAATACATGAGATCCTCTGTGACTTAATTTAACTAGATGTCGTAGTCTATTACATGTAAAATATGTACCACAGCAATATGAATTTGAGTACTGAATACTCGTAAAAAGTATTTAGTATTTATTAACAGAAAAAATTATATTTTATGGAAAACTGCGACTTTGTTACGAGTGTGAATTCATCAATATTAGGTAATTATACTAAACAAAAGTATTTTTTGTATATACATAGGATTTGGTAGACGTATCAGCAGGTCTTTTTCATCAAGTTTCACTATCGAGTGTTATTTTTATAATGTACATTATATGTATAATATTTGTTTGTCCATACATGTGTGTATCTCATGGAACATTGTGTTTGTGTATAATTGAGAGAGAATCAAGAGACGGGGGATGGAATTATTTATTTATTTTTTTCATTGTAATACGTCGAAATACTCCAGTTTGAGTATTTATTTATAGTATTACTAGTTTTACGTTTATACTCTATATTATACACATGTGGTATTGCAGTTGTATACTACATTAGTATTTGGATTGGAAATGATCATGTTTATTAGAAACGATATATACCTCAAAAAAAAACAATCTATGGCTTTCAGCCATCATTTATGCATGTGACTTGTTAGTTAATTAAAAGTGTGATTAGTAGTAGTATTACTCAACCAGTGGAGAGTTTGTTTGTTCGTGAAAACTAAGACTTTTGGTTCCAAACATTTTTTGTACCGTCGATTCAATTTATGTACCGCTTATTTTCTCTTTACACACGTGTATCGGTTGTAGTTTATCAACAATTATTATTATTATTATTGGGTATCGTCAGTTTAAAAATTTCATATTAAGAACAAAAGATAGTTTGTTATCGCTTTGAAGGTAGTTTAAACGAATACATTTTTCAAGTTGAATAAAGACCAATTCACTATTTAAAAACATCACCACTTTAAGTTGAACTATAAAAACGGTGCAATGTCGTCGTATTCATCAGCCTACATTCCCAATTTTTTTGACTCAGTCTTCGCCAGCTACGATTTCGGAATTAATGAAGGTATAGAAAACATTTTTTTTTTCATTTTTTTTCTTTTTTGAACAAAACTCGATATAAATTTGTTGAAGAGATCAATCGAGACCTTGGACATAAAAAAATTTGAAATATTCAGGGAGATTAGGGTATGTTTTGTAAACTTGATCTAATGTCTCGACGAAACGGTTTACTCCCTCTGCATAAATTCTTTAACATTTTACAGTTAATGGTTTATGCATATACACGATTTTTGTTTTTTTAAACAATGGATTTATTTATTCTTGTGTACGGGCTTAACATAAATTCTCCAGGGAATAGTTTAGACTATGTTTTGTCGTAAAGCAGTACAATAATACAATATTGTCATTCACACATGAACAACATCAAATGCTTGTAAGACTTGCCTTTTTGTTCACCAAGAAGAAGTAATAATATTGTTTCCAAAACAATGTTTTTTGAACAATTCATTTCCGTTTTGTACATTTTTGAGATATTCACTGCTGTTTCTTGATCAAATGTGGACTTGAATTTTGTCGGCACAAGCTAAACTTCTTGGTTCATAGGAATATCGATTGAATATAATATATTAAACTTGAACTACCTTGTTCAATCCTAAAAGCCCCCTGTATAAAATTAATATGCTGGGTTATAATCTTTTCCGGGTAAGTTATTCTATGTGCGTCAGTACGACATACTTTCAAACCAAATGACATTATCATTCAAAGTTTCTGAGTGGTAGGTGTACATTTCACGCCTTATGGATATTTCCAGTATTTCCTATAATAATAATATTTTAATACATAAATACATGTATATACATTCTAAATGAAAAGAATGCGAGCATGCAGTTTTAGTTTGGTGTATTTAACATTTTACGTATGACGTACATACTAAACAATCAATACCGTAGATTCTCTTTTTATTTCGCTGCGAAACTATTAGAACCGTACACTTGTTTTTAGTATGTACGCCATGTAAATCAAATGAGGGTGCGAAACTATTAGATAGTGCGAAACAAAAAGAGAATCTACGGTACTCAAATTACTGTACAACCGAGTTTCATTTTTTATTTTCACTTTCATGTTTATTTATTTGTTGTCAGTTGTTGAATGTGGACTGTTATTACTTTCTTACTTATATTGTACATACATTGCACACCAGTGTTAAATTAAAAAATATAACAGAACTAGTACCACATAGAAATCCTAAAGAAAATCGAACAAGTGTACAACTATAGAAAAAAACATTAACAGTATACAAAACATTCAATTAATTCATAAAGTTTTTGTTCCTTTCTATTTTCAAACATAGTAAATAAAAAATACAGTAGACTGTAGAGTGGTTATAGGAGTTAAATATGATGATAGTAGGAAGAGCTTTGATTTCAAAATGAAATGTTTTCGATGGAGACCAAGAGAGATAGAAGTAGTGCAGAATGTAGCAAATTATAACAGAGTTGTAATAACTTACCTTACCTCAAAATGTTTACATGAAAGTTTACTCGTACAATCAAATAAATAAATTCGTGAGTAGAACTAGGGAGTTTTATAATTGAATTTGACGTGGTTCACATAATTTTATCAATTGATTCAGAGTTGTAGATTATGCTTGTATAAATAGTGCATCAGTTTTGTTCTTGCAAAACGCAAAATGCAAATATTGTCTGATTGCCAATGCGAATTATACAAGTGCACAAATACAGAGATCAAAGTATCAAATGCAATTTCTGTATTGTCTTTTACTTTGTTTGTCGCACCCTAAACTTTTAAGTTTTTAGGAAATTTCATTGAGGACAAAATATTTGTGAGTAATGGTGATTGTCATAGCCCCATTACCAAAATGTGAAAACTTGGAATTTCCCTGATCCCAGATGCTGTGATTTATGATGGGATGATATCTTCCACAAATCAGAGAAATGTATCTCCTAAACTTTTACATTTTACATAATCGGAAGTTTCTGTGTAACTTAATACTGCAGCAGAAACTAAAAGTAATATCTAGTGTTTTGAATATCTATCTATATAAAGACATTAGTGTCTGTTTAATTACAACTTACAACATAGATGAAACGTGTCTTACATTCAAGTCTACAGATTTCAAGCAAATAACCATTATCGATTTTATGATTGAATTGATAAGCAAAGCACAGAAGTAGCAGGAATACTTGAGCATACTTGACTGATTGTGTGAAATAATAATATCAGAATTAGGGTGGCCCAAAAAAAGTAAAAGTGATGGAATCTTTCGGGCTCATCGCTCAAATCATACCTATACATAAGGGT
>JAQGBH010002465.1:0-24425 GCA_034698265.1 Sminthurinus aureus | reverse complement strand
TTTTTTACACCAATAGGAACGATTTGAGGGGGTGTCGCTTTAATTTTTCGAAGTTTGTTGTAAAATGGCGAGCCCTAATGTACATGTTTTTGAGCTTTGAGCATTTTGAATATGAAACGAAAGAATGCGAACTCATCACTTGTGTCACTAGTCACTGCAAACTACAGAGTACACATGTAATGCGTAAATAAATAAATATGCCAAAATGCATAATTAGCTCAAGATCTCTGTCCTTTTACATAACCAGAGATACAGATAACTCTGCACTCTGTACATTTGGGATGCTGTTCGATGTTCTTTTTTATTCCAAACTTTTTTTGTCAATTGTCCATGCAGTTTCTTATCGTTATCACTTATCAGTGATCACTGTTGACTATTCAGTATTCAGATTTTAGCATTTAACATTCAATGTCCAATTATTTATTGTAAAGATGTACGTTTTATCTTTATTGCATCGGAATATTTTGTATTTTGTAGACATAGACATTCCACATTCCTTACTTTGCACTTTACAAGAAAAATTTATTAAATTAAATGTTATAAATTTGGGATTTTTTCAGAATTTAACACGTAGGTGTGCACTGCGCACTTTGTTCAATGCTCATGCTCATTTAATCTCATATAATCATCATAATCGTAGATAATTTGCAATTTGTATAAATGTATTGGTCACTGATAGTTGATAGTTACTGGTTATGGTGAAAATTTCAATGTCTGGGAATTTTTAAGGCTGTCTGATAGTTTTTATTGTCATAATTTTTTACGATACACATAACACATGAAAATAATTGGAAGCATCACAATTAGAATGTTATAAAAACTAAATATTACGGATTTACTTGTTTTATTTGAACATGAATACTGTTGTACATTTGAATGCCATGTGTAATATTATATGTAATATTTAATATAAAAGGTGTGATATATTGTTCAAATAAGCTATAAAATTGGACAAAAAATAAACAAAAGTACACCTGTACAAGTGTTCAAGTGTGAAGTATAAAAAAACTCGAAATAAAGTGCAATATTGAGCATGAAATTTCCAATTAGTTTATCCTTGTAGAATATAGGTTTCTGTTTTTGGACATAATCATATTTGAGATAATCATTTAAAATGATTTGCTCGTTCACATTTTGAAGTCAAAGTTTGAAGATAAAGAAGAAGAAGACAAGAAGAATATGAGTAGAGGATAGACGCAGAAAACTTGCGTGTAAGTTTTTGAAATAAATAATGACACCACACAGTAGCTCCTATACTGCATAGAGTATACAGTAAACAGCTCCTACTTTTAGTAAAATAGCATGAAATGATTTTTATTGCGTCTACCCAAATTCCAAAATGTAACGTTATTATTATGAATTCACTAAAATTACAATAAAAGTTTACACATATACACTCATAAAGATGATACATGAAGTAGCAAATTTCAAATTTCAAATATATGTGGTGTGAAGACCAAAAAGAAAAGAAGAGATGATTATTATGATTACCTTTTATAACAGACACGTTTAGCATATTTTTATTCTGCATGTAGAACGTTAGTATATTTGAGATTTGAGCAAAAACAGATGATTCATGTTGTTATTTTGTAACATATCATTATTACGGTTATGATGTATTATGTACTATTATGTGTTGCAGGTTGCAAGTAGTAGGCATAATGTAGTAGTATGTACGTAGAACCTAGATCATAGTGTAACGTCTAACGTGTAACACATTACAACTTCCCACACTCCACACGTTACCGTTTACTGTTTACTGTGTTACGTGAAATGTGGATTATGTATTTGATTGAGAATTGAAAATTGAGGATGGTGGATGACACATGGAAATAAAATATAAAATACTACCCAAAAAAAGCTTTGAGAGTGAAGACTAAGCTAAAAGTTCATTCCTTTAGCTTGATTTTGTTTTACATTTATGACGACTATTTAAACTGAAGCACTGTTTAAAACTCAATTAAATGTTTACATGATGAAAATTTATGTATCTATTTGCAATTTGTAGTGCAATTTGAACAATGCATATTACATACAGGAAACCAAGAGTTTTTGAACTAAAGCTTTCGGTGTAGCTTCTGCAATTCCGCAATTTGTGTAGATGTGCATCCGCAAATTGTACTCATCAGTTATCATTCATAATCTCTATAGAATCTTGAATACACAACACACAACCAGTTGAACGTTGAACATTGGGCTCTAAAAACAATGAAAAGGGAAACGTCGAACGTCGAATCTACAAAATACATACATATATTATGTATCATGTATGTAATATATAATATCGTAACTAAAAACAGTAATAACTATATTTGATGTAGGAGAGTATTCCTGTTCATAGTTATTTAGGTTAGTGCAGTTATGCATTGTGCATTCAACTTGCATGTATATCCTTCATCCTTCATTTTTTATATTTTACCGTTTCTAGTTTCTACACTCCCTTCTGCACATTGTGGAAAAAATACAATATTTTTTGTACCCTGATTATGAAAATGAAAAGATAAAGAATAAAGACATAAAGAAAGAAGTAAATAAATAAGTAAGTAAAAAAACAGAAGAAAAAATTCAAAATGGTACGCGTGCTCTGCTCTCATAATAATATAATCACAATTATACTGTGTCGTAAGGAAAGATGAACAAGAAACAACAACTTCCCTTCACCGTTATATTATGTACTTTTACTTGTGGTATTACTTATTGGCTGCCTGATACCTGATGCATGCGTGTGATGTGCCGTCTTTTTCTTATTTCTTAGACATTTCTCATATGATCCTCTCATCATTGCCGTTTTCTTCTTCTTCTTCATTTTCTTCTGAAACGAATTGCTCACTGCTCACTACTCACTACGATTATTATATATAATATTTGATAATACTTATGGATTTGAGTCTTGAATCTCGATTCTCGATTCTCAGACCTCATGTTGTTGATGCCTCTGTTCAGTATTCTTCGGTGTATAACAAAATACACGACTTCATCATCAACATCACTGATGTACAATGTACATTTTACATAGCCACTGTTTGAAATTGTAAATTGTAAATGGTCGAGAACAAAAATATCGAGTTGTAATAAAATATAAAATGATTCAATACCAGAATTGAAAGGGATGAATTCAATATAAAATAATATTTACAATGTATAGACTGTAGAATGTAGATTGCAGATTATATATCTAGTACAAGTCCAAGCCAAAGAATTACGAGTACAATATTGAATATTGTACAAACGTCTTATTGTTGCACATTTCATACAGTATTTTTTGGCTTATTACTTCTCTCTCTCTTTCGTTGTATCTGTCTATTGTGCATGCACGAATGCACAAACTTACTTACTTGCGTGAAGTAAACATCATATATCATCATAGACCATCCACCATACATCATGCATATATGGATGAAATGCTGTCAAATAATGTATGACGTTTCATTTCCATGTGCTTTCTTAGTCGCTCTCCTGCATGATTTTTTATAGGAAGCAAATGAAATCAAAAGGAAGAGAGTGAGAGTAAATAGTTTGTAGTATGTAGTAGAGCTGACGCCAATTCAAAGCAAATGGAAATGGGGGAATTGGGAAAAATATGCATAAATAAATATGCACACCTGTATACAAATATGAAGTATAAATTTGCCTACGTAGATTTGGATTGTGGATACAGTGGCCAAATACTAGACTATAGACTATAGACTGTGAGACTACTAGACAAGTGGATGAATGAGGTAGGTAAAGGATATTAACGGATCTTTTGGATCTTTATTTGAGACTCATTCATACATGTACAATAGGATGATGATTATGATTATGATGATGTCGATGATTATGATAACACTTATAATCTGGTGTAATTGTACTTATTTCATCCCTTGGACTTGGCTTGGTCCACTCCACTCTACACTCCACACTCCACATCACTGTGCTAAATGCTAAACATGCATATGTATATAATGTATAATATATTATGCATGTCTAATGTCTACCCTAATATTAAGTTTTACGTTGTATTTGCGATACCTAGGACAGATAAAGAAGAGTAAAGAGTACACGTACAAAATACTCCACAATTTACAATTGCTTGAAATTTCTGCATGTGTTGTGTGTTGATTATAATGATGATGATGATGGTGATGATTGCAATGATGTAAAGTACTTTTCCCCCGCTTTATAATACACTACTACTACTACCACTACTACTGCTACTATTGACTACTACTGTTACAGTGTTACTACTTACTACTTGCTACCAACTCCCAGCATACAATATACAAAATACAGCATAAAGAATACAGACTACATTGGCTATACAATTTAGGGACAGAAGACGTTAACCAATGCCGTTTCCATTGATCACAACAAAAATGATGAATATATGGTTTTTTTCTTCTCTCTCTCTCGCCTTCTCTCCCTTTATTTCTATGCAACTCTTCTTCTTCTTCTTCTGTACTAATGCTACTACTACTACTACTTCGTATACTTTTCTATGCTTCTGGAAGGCTAATGAGAACGAGAGTTGTCTTTGTGCCTCTGTGTGTTGTTGTTACTTGTTACCTGTTACTTCTTAAGCTTTTGGCAACACAAACAACCACGACACACATAAAGAGTCCGAGTACGCCACGAAGGGGTATAAAGGGGATTCGATCCGCAAACGAGCATCAGTCAGTTATTTGCTCTAATCCAATTAACAATGAAGGTGTTCGTGGTAAGCTCTTCAGTTCTCGTTCAAAAAATTATATAAAATTTATATAATTTAAAAAAAAATACATTTATTTATTTCTACTCTTGTCATATTTACCCTCGTACCATCGTACGTTTTGCCTCAGGATTCAAGAGTGAAGTTGAAGTTTCAGTTTTAAAAAAATAATATCAAAAATTCAACGAGTTTTATTACATATCTGAATCTGAATTTTGAAGTTTTATATCAATCGCAAATCACAACTATGAGGATTTTATTGAAATTTTGAGTTGTTGAAGAACATTTTGTGCAAAAGCGAAAACGAAAAAAAAAATCGTGTCAAAATTTTCAAATTGTTGTAGTGCTTTGTATCTACAGTGTTTTTGGATCTGTGGACCTCAAAATAAAAATAAAACTGAAACTAAAACTGAAACTGCAACTAAAATATTGTGCCTCGTGGATTTAAACTAAATTCATCATTTGATATTAAAATTAAAACAGTGATTATACAAAATACATAACTGTGTGTTTTATCTCTATTCAATAGGTTCTCGCTTCATGCTTGGTGCTGGCTTCCGCCGCTCCACAAAATTATGGACCTCCAGCTCAACAAGCTCAACCCAGTTCCCAATATGGGAGTCCAAGCCAAGGGGGATATTCTCAGCAAGCTTCCAGTGGTGGATACCAGAATGGACCACAACAACAGAGAATTCACAAACACGTCTAGTAAGAAAATAATCAGATATATTTATGCATATCATATAATATCATAAATATATAGAGATCTACTGAAATCTAAAGAAGAAAAATGACTATAATGAGAATATTTCTATTTATAAAATTTTAGCGTTCATGTAGCCCCACCAGAAGCACCTGAACAAAGAGCACCAAAAGCTCCACGAGCTCCTCAAGTCCCAGAAAAACATTACAAAATCTTGTTTATCCGTGCTCCTGAACCAGCTCCATATCAAGCTCCAGATATCCCAGATCTCCCACCAGCACCCGAACAAAAGACTTTGGTTTACGTCTTGCTCAAGAAACCCGATGCAACTCCTCAAATCGTCTTGCCACAAGCCGCTCCAACCAAACCATCCAAACCAGAAGTTTACTTTATCCGATACAAGAGCCCAGAGGCGCCATCAAACGATTATGGAGCACCCAATCAAGGAGGTCAACCCATCGGAGGAGCACCCAATCAAGGAGGTCAACCCATCGGAGGAGCTCAACCCAGTTCCCAATATGGGCAGCCACAACAGTCTGGTTATTAAAGAATCGGAATTGTTAGGAAAGCTCCGCCATAAATATCATTGTCATCACCAATATCAATGTCAAGAAAAACTACTTAATACGTATAACTGTAAACTCAAGTCTCTTCCTTTTACTATATTTCTCTTTTATTCCTATCAACGACTTGTCTCCCTTCCTTTGTTTACATTTATTTACTTAAAAAGTCTTAATTTGTCTTTCACTGTTACACTCTTATTTTTCCTTCTTTTTCCTTTTCGTTTTCGTACTTCTCAAAAATAATCATAATATAATATATGTAATATGCATCCAGGAGAAGTACAAAAACAAGTCACTTTGGATCTTACCTTAACTAAAAAGTCTGACTGTTTTTTTTTTCTATTTTTATATGTACAAAGAGATATATCCCATACATTGGTCTTTTGTATGGATAATGGATATACATTTACTACGACTTTTTTCATACTTGTTATGAATACCTTGTGCATTGTGCACGTAACTTATTCCTTTTACATGTGTATACTGTATACATACACTATTATCTATTATATAATAGTATGTGACCTGAAACTCTTTACCTTCTTCTTTTTCTTCTTCTTCTCTCCTCTTCTGTTCTTGTACAATACTTCTTGTCTTTGTGATTTCACCTTTGAACTTTTTACCATCTCTTTAGTGAGTACCCACGTTTCTTGTCAATCTTGTTCTTTATACCTAGTATTATATAATAGTGCGTAATACAAATGCATCATTGCGTATACATAGATAATATATATTTTTTTACGTCAACAGACAGAAGAAGAAAAAAATAAAACAGTCAACGAGGGTATTTTTATACTTTTTCCAATTTTTTATACAATATGTAAAACATAAAATACACAAATGAATATGAATTTTGTTTGAAGTTTGAAAGTAAAAATAAATAATATATTTTTATACAAAAAGTATATGGAAACTAATGCATGTTTTGTGGTGGATTTATTACTGACGTAACACGTGCATCAAGTACAATTTACAATGTACCCATTTGCTATTTACAACACATATATACCTAGTTTGATTTATGCATACTTTGAATCTTGAATGACAATAACTATTAAATTCAATGTGGTCATTACAAACATTTTGCACCTTTCATTGTCTCATCAATACATGTATGTATGTATGCATGTGTGTAGAAAGAAAGAGTGATTTGATGAAAAAAGCATGCTTTTTGTCAAGTGAACAATCAGAATGTGTACAAATTGCACTTGTGTATTATGCACATTACACATACCAAATACCGAAGCATGCAAATGGCAAATGGCAATACAATTTATTTATTTATTGGATACATATTGTGATAAGAGGAATCCTTATGTTGTTATATTATGCAAATATACACATGTAATAATGTACATCTCTCGCATAATAATAAAAAAAACCCCTAATATCGAATATTATTTTAACTTGTAACATGTTGTTATTATGGCATGCTTCTTTTTAACAGTGCTGTTTATTGCATGTATCATGTATGTATATTGTATAAGGTGTAGGCCGCTCTCTTGACTCTTGACTCTCGATTCTCGACTCTCGAGTCTCGAGTCTTGACCAGTATTGAGTATTGTGCATCGTCCATTGTACACGACACACGACATGGTGTGAATATATGTAAAGAGTAAAGAGAGGAAGACAAGAATTTTTATTTCATATACATGTGTGTCTTCTTTACATTTATGATGTGAATCTTCAAAATACTGCCCATTTGACCAGCTTAAGTGGTTTTTCTGTAGCCTGTAGCCTGTAAATTGTAAGTTGTAAGTATTCATGTACATAATACATCTCTTTCTACGTATTTTTGACCAACTTCCATAAAATGTAATAACTAATAACTATGTCACAGCACAGTCCACCGTCACAATGATGGACACGCACCGCAATATTTTCAAGATGAATATTAGGCAAGTACCGATTTTTCAACTATTCTCTCTTTTCTTACGCGTACAAAGAGGTAAAAGTGACGTGTGTTTTGTATTTGTATTTGTCCACGACAGACAGACAACTGGCCAAGCCAGGACAGAACAGGCCAGGCCAGACATCATCAAGACCTGTTTGCCAGGACTTATCATATTTTGTCTCAATTACTGTTGCACAATGAATTCATTTCATGTATCACGTGCCGTATTACAAAGTATAATATGTATAGTTTCTTGAAACTTTGCAATACCATAGAACAACAAAACAGCAGTCTCAGATCAATACATCTTCTGTCCATTTCCACTGAAATTACTGATACACATTATGGATAAGCAGCCCTTATAAAAACAACGAAACTGATACATATAAAAGCTCAAAAGCATGTCATTTGTCACAATATTTGTGTAGATTATACTAACTTGAAATTTTCCCTTGCAGTTTTTCCTGTATTTTGTAACGTTTTTGTTTATGAATCTTTAGAGTTCTATTTAGTGCAGATGATACAATTTGCGTCATGTTAAATTTACGAAAAATACTAAAAACGAATAATGACTAAATTATATATACCTCTGCACACAAAATATGTTCACGTGAATACTTTGATTTTGGAGAAAAAACTGATGCAGAAATGACATTTGTAAACTTTATTTTGGTATAAACCACAAAATTATTTTGTATTGTATTAGCTATACACAGAACACTGATATATTATGAATTTTGTATGATGCAATAAAAAGGCAAGCTTACACAAAATTAGTTTTTATAGGTAATAACAATAAAAGTAATTGGGGAAAAATCAAAGTCAACCAAAAACAAGATGAAAAAATGTCAATGTTCAATGTAACATTGAACTTAAAACTGCATGTGCGTCTTCACTTTGTACATGTTGTCCCCACACTTCAGCGTGTACATCGTAGATACATACGTGTTGAAATAAATTAGCAGTAAACATTAAACTGGTTGGCAGTTAACGTTGACCATTGACCATTGACCATGTTCCTTTGTACTTTGATGATGTACAGTGTACAAGCATACAGATTATATGTGTACACAACATATTATATTAAAGAGTATGGAGTATGGAGTCTAAAATGTATAGAGCATCCCTTGTGGACATTTTGTACACCTCTTTATTGTAACTGTAGACTCTAGATTCCACTTATATCTTAAGTATATTATTTTGTCGGCTGTTCAAAATAAATTTAATCATTCCACATTCTACGTCGTACTACCATATATCCACATTCTACATAAAAAGGATGGCAATAGGCAATCTAAATGTTTTATTATTCACAGGTCAATAATATTTCAAATTTTACCATTTTAATCTTACAAGTAGAATAGATTGTGGATTTTATAATACTATAAATGTGCATTTTTCTCCTTTTATACTTGTCTTTATTTCTTTACTCTTTATCTTTTGTCATTCTTCTTTTTGCCGCAGAGATGAAATCAAAGAGAGAGAGAGAAGATTCACAACATTTACATACTTTATCATTTTACATGCACAAACAATACCCATTTATGAATCATACAACACACCAATATACAGATAATAATGATATATCTTGGTCAATATTCCATCTGTATGTCTTGTATCTTGTGTCTTGTGACTTGCAAACAGCAAAATACTTTTTGGCAGTTCAATCGATACTTTTTATGCAGCATAATATCTCGTATCATTATTATGATTAATTTTGTGAATATTAAATAAATACATATTTGAAGGAAAAATCTTTTGGGTAAATAATAACATGAAATGTCGCCAATAATACTTATCAAAATACGTCATACTCTTGTTCGTTACCAGTTTGTACACACTCCACAACATGTAAATGACAGAAAAATGTCTGTGAAAACGTTTTGTGCCTATTAACTCCATTTTTCTCTTTCAGCATTCCGTAATATTCAGGATTTTTTTTATGCTTCATGACAGTTTTTTAGTCCAAGTGTACCTAGTACCTATACTTTTGATTTGAGATTTGAATAAAATACCTTCGTGAAAAAAATGGACAATGCTCACAGGTAGTTTAATATTCTTTTATCCTCAGTCCACAATCCACAGTTAAACGTTGCTCAATTATGCAATCATGTAAATACAATAAAATTCTTTACCCTTTGTTAAATTGCAAAAAAACATGAAATAAATTATTAAGCTACTGGCGACGTTTAGACGCAAAAGATCAAGCATCAAACATCAAGAATCAAGAATGACAATATCTAAATACAAAATTTGAATTCCATAACCAAATTCCAAGCAATGGTAATAGAAATGATAATATCTTTCTTTAATGTGAATATATTAGCATAGACCTAAAGTCCTTTAAAATTGTAATACGTTTAATGTCCTAACAATGTAAATTTTAAATCTCAGCTACTGGTCGTACACTGCTTACTGTACCTTGTACACACATGTGTAGAAGATCGATTCGGAAAAAAATGATGAAATCTTATAAAATCATGACCATGATTTGAAATTTGAAGATGGAGAAGAAGTATCTTAATGTACGTAAAATAATGTCCCTTTGTACAGTAAATCATAAACTTATTTTTGAGTTTTGAGTGACTTTCAGATTTCAAAAAGATGGACGCTTCGTTTAGTGTTTAGTGTATAATGGATAATAATTTTGAGGGAAAAACAATGCAAATGCAAAAGTAGCAATCACACACATTCAATATTCAATACAAAATCAATACAGAAAATAAAAAGGCAAGTCAAATATGTGTGTGTATGAATCTGTGTGCTTTTCTGTATGATATGTGATGGATGATGAAGTTATGAAGTTATGATATATAGAGATATTACAAAGTTGTGATTTGATTGTAGACAGTAGATAGGGACAAATATAAATGAAATGTGTATAATGAATGAAACATAGAAAACAGAATAAATATTTTTGCTTCATTTGAAATAATGAAATTAACCCAAAATCGAACAATTAAAGCCCAACCTTTTTTACATGATAATAAGACAGACACCTCAAGCAAAAATGAGATTGCCTAATCACAAACATCATCCATCCATCCATCCATTGAATTATTATGATTTCCTTGCATTGAATGATCTACGATGATCATCGTCTTTGGTCTTTGGTGTGTGAAGTTTATTTGAATGAGGTAATCTTTTGTACGATACATTATGTTATATAATATCTGTATAAAGTATAAATATTGAACATGTATTTATACTGTACACTTATGTATATATTCATCTCACCACGAGAAGAAAATTTTGCATCAATGGTATTTGTCAGTCAGTACGTAGCTCAGTGTATTAAGGTGGAAAGTGTAAATGAAACTCACTTTTTTAAATATTGGTCAAAACTCAAAACTCGTACATATCGTAAACAGTAAAAGCAATATTAATTATTGCACAAGTGTGTACTTTGATTCGTACTGTAGCATGGTCAATGGTCAATGATCATTGCTCACATGTGAGAAAACTGCAAGTGCACAAAGCTAAAATGTTTTGAACTATTTTCAGTAAAAAACATACTGAACGAATTCATTGTCATTCATCATGTAGGGAAAAGGGAAAAACATTTATATTTTGTGTTCTGTATGATGAATTCGTACCATATGATATCAAAAGTTGAAATTTCGATTAAATTTAATGTGTTTTCTTCCCCAATCGGAGTGTGATCGTAAATAACGGCATGGAGGCACATTACATGTTACATATTACGATTATGATTGCATTCTTTCCTTTTTGGTCATATCATAACTATTTGTTATTTCTCTGCATGACACTCTAGACTCTAGACTCTAGACACTATATTGCTCATCATGATAAGTATCTATTAGCCATATAAACTACATGGATTCTCACCTTTACAAAATTTCACCAAAGTTTGTCATTTATACTTTGCACTGTGCACTTTGTAGAGTGTAGAGTTTAGAGTGTACAAAGTGTAAAGAATTACAGACAAGTATAGATTACAAATTGCAACGTACAAGTAAGAAAAGGAAAAAACAACATATTAATGGAGCAATGAAAAAAATGATGTTTTTCTTACCTATAATATATCTTACTTTTCTTACACGAGTCACCAGTCAGCATCATCTCATCATGACCAAGCGATCATGTATCATGTTTATGCACTTTTACGTGGCATCACGTAAATTTTTTTTATGGATTATGGATTAGCCAATAACTAAGTATTATGAGGATTCCTGTCAATAATCTATTCTGTCCTTATCATTCATGGTTATTATTATTATTATTACTATTACTTGTACTGTGTACTGTGTACTATGTACCAGCAAAATGAAGAACTTTTTTTTCTTTTTTTTTGTCTTTCCAATATCATTGGCATTGTAAAATGTACATTGTACATGAAGATTGTAGATATTTTATGAGATTGCACTACATTGAAGACATGTGGACAAGACAATGAAAAAAGTACAAGCTCAACATTTAAATTATTTTCTGTTTGTTTGTTTTTTTTGTTTACATACTCTGAACATAAAAATGTCATGCTCCAAAATACCAAATAACTACTCAAATACAGAGGTGTGACTAGGGATTAGTGAGATCGGATTGTCTACATGGTTACTATTTGAGATTACTTTGTTTATTGATCTCAAGTATTTTAAAAATCTCAATCTCGAAATCTCAATGAATCTCAAATTCAATTGAGATTTGATTTCTTCGCAAAAATTACGTACACACAAATTTTTTTAATTATTTTTTTACAAAATTTTTGTGTGCTATGGAAATTTTACAATCTCAACAATACTTGAGACTCTCAAAATAATCTCAAACAAATACATGTCGTTCATGTGATCTCAAAATCAATCTCAAACTAACCCCTAGGTGTGACTATATTATGGTCCTGTTGGCATTGCTTTGTGCTGCACTTTTGAAAAAAAATGGTGGAAACGGCATTTTATTATGATGAAAATTTTGAATTCATTGGGGGAATATCATTTAACAGTGCCAATGCTGAAAAATTTTAAAACAGAAAAATAGAGGAAAGGCATGAAAAAAACATGATACATGATTATTCGATGAGTGAATGTAAATACTAATATTTTAATATGTTTTTTGGTCAAAAATTCGACTTCTATTATCAATTATAAGTCTCAAGTTTCATGAGTAACACAAGAACGCGTGCATTATTCGAAGTTAAAAAGTTGACCTCACTAAGCCCCGGTGTCCTAATTTCCTGTGACCAACGCGGTCAAATTATCAATCAGAGTCACCCGAAATTCAGAAAATTCAATACAGAGTTACTTAATACATAAGTTGATTTTATTATTTGTTGCCTAACCTGTGGCTTCAAAGTTTGGAGTGGCACAAGTAAAAAACGTTTACTCCGACTTGAAAAACATTTGTGAAAAGACCATCTCTCAGAATTAATTTACAACTCTTGTATATTATGTACATCTGAGAATGCCTATCACTTTTGAAATACAGCAATCACAAATCACAATTCACATTGCGGACTTGTTATTGACTGAAATATTTGTATAAAATATAATAAATGTGTACTTGAAATTCTTGAAAAAGACAACATAAAGAATCACATTCGTATTCATATTCATATGCAGATGAATAAAAAAAATTGTTGGAAGAATCTCAGGAATTAGAAGCCTATTGAGCATCTTTAGTGCCTAATTGACATGAATGAAAAGTTGTAATGTTTGTTTGTTTCATCCTTTCCTTCAATTTCAGTAGCAATAAATTACGGAATATTGAAATGGAATCAATTGAATTCCAATCGTCGCCAGTGGGGATTGATTGAAAGGGAGAGGAGAAGAAACAGTGATGATGCATTGATACATGGAAATACAGAAAGAGAGAGAGAGAGAGCGATGAGAAAGTACAATAATAAAGTATGGTATTTAATAAGCACTAAACAGCTTGTATTTTATAGCCTACATCAACTATTTTACATGCTATGTCAAAGCATTGCACATTATTTGTAAATTGTGAATG
Source organism: Sminthurinus aureus (assembly GCA_034698265.1). NCBI lineage: Eukaryota > Metazoa > Arthropoda > Collembola > Symphypleona > Katiannidae > Sminthurinus > Sminthurinus aureus. The sequence continues at coordinate 10,617 of JAQGBH010002465.1, read as the reverse complement.
AGTGTGTGTATTTTTCAAATTGGTATTGCACACCGTTTTGTCATATTATAAATTATATTCAGTAATAAGCAGCAGAGAAAAAATATTTAAGGGCATGTAAAAGTTGTAAATTAATCCCAACAAAAATAAGGGTCGATTTTTTCTCTCAGATCTCAAATTTCATATGTATTATGCAAAACGAAAAACTTTATCATTCTCATATTATTATGATATTTTCCACCCCTGATTATGGATTATGGATGATTCTGATTTTGACTCTGATTTTGATTCTGACTTCTGTGTAGTATGTAATAAATAATAACTAACAACGTCCATGTTATAAGTTATATGATTAATAAAAGTACAAAGTACAAAGTACAATGAAAAATACATACAAATTGAGCTTTGTGGAAAAAAGAAACTAGCACCACACAGAAATATTTATGTGTGGAAAAGTCATCATCTTCAGTAGCCATAAATTAAAAAGGAAATCAAAATCGAAATAAGATTCTCATCTGCATTGGATTTTTGAAAAAATGGGCAATCAGCACTTTAAAAGGTGAAAATCTATTTCACTCCCTACTTACTACACATTTACCATTTACTCATCAACATTTACTGCTGAAATCTGAACCACACCAAATACCAAATAGTGTGAAATGTTAAATATCACTTTAAATTTTTTTGTGCAACGCGTATTACGTAGTAACGGAACAACTGTCAAAAATGGAGTTCTAATATTTTTTACTTGAAATTTCAATGCATTGCGGTTGTATGCCGTATTCTGTATGATGTAAGAGAAATTCTTTTCCTGACATCCCATCACACACATCCTCTAAAATGTGTATGAAATAAAAAAGGCTAATCAAAACATCAGATGAGATACTTTGATTTGGGAAGTATACATAACATATGTACATATGAAATATGCATATGGCGTCTTTGATAATCAAATAACCGGCGTGTGCACAGAAACAAAGAACAAAGTGTGCCTGAATAACTATACATCATGTGTGTATAAGATATAAGATACAAGATGCAATGTGCAGTGAGTATGTCTGATAAAAGGAAATTTTCTCTACTGATAATTAGCAAGAGAAAAATTAAGACCACCCTCACTCGTTCTATCTCTATCTCTCTCTCACTCTCTCTGTTGCTCACTATCGCTCTTTCACTTTTCATCTACCTTTCAACTCTCCTCAAAATATTTTGACACATTTGATTCCTTATTTTGACAGAATTTTTTTTATTAGAATGTACAAGGGAAAAAATTGTAAAAAATGATACTCTATGATAACCTCTGTGAAGGAGAGTATTAGAAATTTTAGACTGTTGCATACTAAACGTAAGTATTTATGTATATACTTGAAAGTAGAAACATGTGATATGTGATGATGAGATATTTACATTGTATATTGTACAATATTATGAGTGTTTCACCGTTTCACGCTGGGCTCATTAAATGTTATGTTATAGTTCATAGTTGATGTTGAGATTTTGAGAATTTGGGACTTTGAGACTTCCTCTTAAAACAAAATATTGCAGACTACAGATATTTATTAGACAAGAATTTAGTTCCTTTCCCCCGTATTCAGTATTCAGTATTGTTTATGAACGTGTCCGAATCAATTATTTAGATTTTAGATATTAGCTGGCTTAATGTTTTTAGTTTTTAGCTTATATAGAAAAAGAATGCAATATTTTGTACTTTATGTGTGCATAGGACATAGGATGTAGAGCCAGAAGGAAGAAAATGCACATTTTTCTACATGAAATATACTACTTTTGTCATTTATTACATTTTCCCTGTTGTATATCAGATTTCAGATATTTCAGATTTCAGATTGTAGACTAAAGATTAAAGATGACGAGATCAAACTTTGTCATAATAATAATGAAACGAAAGTAAGAGGAAATATTTGACACGAGACACGAGATATAGATTACAGATGTAAATGGTAAATGGTGCGAGATGAGGAAAGGGATGAAAAGATGAAACGAATTACAACGAAGTGTAGGATATAAGGGTAATAAATACGACAATACGACGTGTGTGTAGTGTGTAGACTGCAGATTGAGATGAATTTCATTTCCTTTTGTCATCCTCATCTTCATTTTTATCATCTCCTTGATTTTTTGATCTGTAAAACCAGAAGGATGTAGCATATTTGGACAAAATCATAAAATAATAGACGTATTGGTACATAGTGTCTGTTGCATGTTGTAAATTATAAACCCATATTTACATAGACAGAGAGAGAGAGAGAGAGAGATTGAAGCCTGACGGCACTCAAATAAAGACCATTACACCTCCTCCGATAAATAAACAAGGAGATGCTTACCCTATACTTATTTGTATTGTACCTTTTACCCCTCTGTCAAGGTGCATGATACATGATGGACACATGTACATCGTACATAGTTTTATTTTGTATGCTGCACACTTGTGAATGTTTGACCATTTTTCGCTTTTTCTGCAACAGAAACTTACATTTTCCCATAAGTATACAATGCATGTAAATAACTCCCCTATGGGATAAAGTTTTGTAACATGTGTACATGTGAGGATACTCTGAGATTCGAGATGCTCTTCTTGGTCTTCTTCTACTTTTGCTTTCTTGGCACTTGGTCATTTGCTGTGGTTTATAAGCCGAATTCGATTCTTGGAGAAGCACAGTCTTCCACCAGCTCTACTTAATTCTACATCTTCTCTTCTTCTTCTCATTTTCTACTTTCTATCTATTTATTCATTCTCTTAAAATTATTCTTGTGTCGTTCGGCATGAAGGTGTTTATGGTAAGAAAAACAAAAACAAAAAACCCTCTTATTGAATTGTTCAAAAAAAAGTGTATTGAAGTTTGAAGTGCAAACAAATTGGAAAATTTTTGAATATGTAGTCAGTTTTAACTGAATTCACATTGTGGATATTTAAAAAATTTATTTCAAAAACAAAAAAAAGTGGCTCCTGTTCAATGTGAAACAAAGTGTAACAAGCCCAACACAGTTTATTGGATTGGATTTTGGATCAACCTGCGTTCTGTTGATTTTGATTATTTTTCATAGATGTTTTTGAAGAATAAATAGAATGGCCAAAAACTTGTGCAGAAAAAAACTAATAGATATTAAATTTTGATCCTAAGAATCATTCAAAGTTTTGGAAAATTCTGTGTGCTCAACGTTGAACTGAACTTTATTATGTATAAACTGTATAAAGTTCAACTGCAGTGATAAATGTACTTCAAGTCTTTAATTTTCAGTGGAATTAAAGTTTCAATTTGTGATTTTTTGTGATACATAGGTTTTGGTATCCTTCGGGGTACTCGCCGCTGCACAATACCCAGGATCGAGGAATCAATATGGACCACCAGTATCTGGCTTGTCCCTTGCTGAATTCTCTTCTTCCTCCATTGTCAGATCAAATCCTCAACAGGGTTACTTTTCTCCCTCCAGAGCAGCTCCTCAACAACAAGGTTATGCATCTCCACAACAGCAACAAAGCTATGCTGCACCAGCTAGATCTGCTCCTCAACAACAAACTTATGCTGCTCCAGTGAAATCTGCAAGCCAAGGAGGATACAATGATGGACGAAGTGACGGACCACAACAACAAAAAGTTCACAAACACGTGTATATTCATGTTGCTCCATCTGAAGGTAATTTTGGAGGACTGAAATGGTCTATTTAGTTATCATCTGAAATCTGAAATAGAAAGAAGCAAGTTGAAGGTTTTAAAAATATAATTTTGATTCTGGATTTCATAATTTTTCCAATTTAGCTCCTGAACCAAAGGCAGTAAAAGCTCCACGAGCTCCTCAAATCCCAGAAAAACATTACAAAATCTTGTTTATCCGTGCTCCTGAACCAGCTCCATATCAAGCTCCAGATCTCCCAGATCTCCCACCAGCACCCGAACAAAAGACTTTGGTTTACGTCTTGCTCAAGAAACCCGATGCCACTCCAGCAATCGTCTTGCCACAAGCCGCTCCAACCAAACCATCCAAACCAGAAGTTTACTTTATCCGATACAAGAGCCCAGAGGCGCCATCAAACGATTATGGAGCACCCAATCAAGGAGGTCAACCCATCGGAGGAGCTCAGCCACAAAGTCAATATGGAATCCAAAAATAATTTGAATTACTTTTGTAAATTTCAAGAAAACCTGTGACTTTTCTACCGGTTATCTTCTTCTAAGTCTTTTTATATACTACTACTATATTACTCTGCTTATTCCTGCTTCGTTTTTTCTCCTTTCTAAACAATCAAGTTTGGATTGGAGTAGAAATATGTACAAATTGTACATAGCCGGTAAAAATATCTAGTCTCTAGAAAATGTTCATTTCATTTAGAACAAAGGAAAGTCAAACTAAAACATATGACTTTTAAAAAAAAACCATACTATAGCTTTACAAATTCTATAATGTGTCTCTTCATTTTCTAAGTATACACATCACACACACAAGAGTTTAAGACCTTATAATTTCATTTTTGTGAGTGTATCATCATAATAATATTTCAACAGTATTTTCTATAACTTCGTCTTTCTTCTTTTACTTATTTTCTTTCTACGCCTCCTCTCTTTCTCTTCACAAAAAGATAGAAACCGTTTGCTCTAAATACTTATACTAAGATAGAATAGATCTTTTCATTCTTGAACTGTCCTCTTTATCTCTGTCTTGTATTTTAAAGTTGGTGTTACTGTTTTCTCCTTTTCTTTGTAGTTTGTAGTTCTTTCCCAACTTTTTCTATTTTTTTCTTTATCTTTTGTCATAATTATTACTCAATTGTGATTGATTGAGAAAAGTGTGTATTATTGTGTTTATGTAATATTATACACTTGATCAGTTATAATTTTTATAATTATTATACCTTCAATCTGCATTCTTCTTCTGTCTATTTTCTATTTTATCTCTTTTGTCTTTCAATGCCCTTTTCCTTCTCGACACTCGAGTAATTTCTATTTCCATCATTATTTTGTACCCTATCTAAACCTTTTCTATCCTTACGTAATAAGCAGACCTAAACATGCGATTATAAAATGTTGTACAACTACAAACAACATTACTTTATAGACTTGACTCGTATTTTTTCATCTTTTCTATGTGCCTATTTGTACTTGAAAATACATAATTTTTAATATTATGTACCTTTATAAACTTGAATAAAAACAACAAAACTCTATTTTTTATACATAACATTTTCACGTTTTGATATCGTCTTATTTGATTTTTTCTGTACTTCCCATGTCCATATTTGTAAAAGATTAACGTATTTATAAAAGATTAACATACATCCGTTTTCATGCAATCCATGAACAACTAAAATTCCTATATACATGCCTCCTACTTTTGTGCATGTAAATATTTAATAGCAGAAATTGGATTTGGGTCCATAAAGTAGGCATAGTGTAATCTATCAAAAGTTCTGCATGATTAATGAGATAAATGATGATATATTATGATGTATTAGTATTTACCGCACACATTAATTAATTTTTACGCATTATAGACACACTATAATGTAGACACGTCAGATTCTTAATAACAAAGCACACCAAAGGTCCGTCCTAAGCACTACACATAGGATTGATTTTTTGCTTTGTAAATTTTTAACCCTCAACATAATATATTTTGCAACAAGAAACAAGAGATCAAAAATATTTTATAATATTATTATATCAATTATCAATGATTACTATTGCGTGTATGTTGATATTATGCTTACCCATTTTTCATACTCATCTTTTGTCTCCGTCATTTTATACGATTACTTTTACATGTGTTTTTATTTCACAACATGGAATTTACACTGTAAGTGTACTCAGGTCATACATGATGTGTACAGTGTGTATACACTTTGTACTTTTACACCTTACACCCATTATTGTTCATTGTTCAATTAATTCCAAAAATTCATAATGCTCAAAAGCGTCACGTCGTACATTGGAAAAAATATGCAAATTTACTCATCTCTGCGTGTATATTATTGTTTGTAACGTGTAATAAGTGGTTCTTTTCTGTACAAGTGCGTAAACACCTAAAGCTTAGTTGATGTTCACACAGTATGAGTTAAAGTGTTAAATGAAAAATGTCAAACATCATCTTCATCATCCACCATAGCTCAAAACAATCATGTATCATATCCTGATGTATATGTGTATATGTGTTACATTCTGCATATTTAAAAGAAAAGAGAAGTGCTTTCCATTTGTATCGAAAATTACGAATTATTATTGGCATAATAGATAATAGATATTATTATGAGCCATCTTAATTACCAAGTCACTCTCTGGCACCTATAAACATATTATATTATAGTTATTACAAAAAACATCAATCAGTGACATCAATGATCCATGAGAGCATCTACAACATTAAGTGTCAGTTGTATCATACATTCAGAAAGGTAATCAGTAATCAGCAGTGAATGCAAACAAAATAAGCAATATGAATTTTTGTAAAAACACATGGGATTTAAAAAAATATTTATCATTACACATTTTTAACAAATGATTCAAATCATATACAAATATGGATTAACATTTACTCCATCAATTAAAAAAACTACTGCAAAAAATAAATGACGTTTAGTAAATAGAATATTATAGAATGCAATTTGGTTCTAGATGACATTGGCTTACTGAAAAAAATAGAAAAAATTCAAAAAGTGGCGCGAATGTAATTTGTGCAAAAAATGCCAAAAAATTAATTTTACTGATTTGACTAGTTATAGCATAATTGTTAGTGATAGTCGTTTTTAGTTTTACTTAGTTCACTGAAGTATAATAATTGATTTATTCAATGTGTTTCAGTGTGAAAAACTATAAGTAGTTGCAATTTTTACAAAGTTAAGTCTTACTCAAACGCAGTCGTTGAAGTTTAACTTGTCTACAAAAGTTATTATTGTGATTTAATTGGAAGCATTTCATAGTTCATAATATTTATTGTAAAACATCTAAATGGGTGTTCAAAGTTTATTAAAGTAATAATAACAATAATTATTAGGGAGATTGTTTTCCTTCTGTTGTTTAACGAGCAAGTTAAAAAAAAAAGGAAATAGGAAGGTCTTACCGAGTTTTGTAAATAGTGAATACGAAAGAAATTCCAGTATAAAAAGTGATAAAAAAGGATAAAAAAAGCTTAAAGTGTGTTGTATTATTTTGTAAGACGTGTCAATCTCCAATCTCTAATGGATAAAAAGTTAACAATGGAAAGGATAATATTTGGTAAGTAACAAATATTTATCAAATAATTAGCTGAAATCTGCATCTCATATCTCATATTATGTTTCATTCCTTGCTGCTTATAACTTGATTACATCGGCAATTAAGTTGTATCAAGAATAGAATATAATCTGTACGAATATTCTTGATTATTCGTACAGATTATATTCATGATAATATGTCCGGTGTACTAGAAGATACATGTAGCATGGTTTAAATACTTTCAACAAACTAAATTTCTGTGTGAACCCGAAAATCCTAGTTTAATTATTTTGAACGAACCTTCAAAACACTTTCAAATCAATCTGTAACCTGATTTCAAAAACATGACCCTATGATCATGAGGCTTCTAGTCTAGTTTTCAAAACTAAAACACATATGATCATCATTGATTACTGTAAAGCGGTTAAATTTTGACTGATTTTCGAACAGCGACAAACTGCTTAGTACCCATTTATATTCGGTCAGAATTGTATGTAAATGATTGTCAATAAGCACTATTAAAACATTTATTATTTTCATGAAACAACATAGATTGGAACTTTGTATGTTGTTAGCAGCATTTAATTGAAGGATACAAGGATTGATGACCAGATAAATATTGTATAATAACATTTATCTGATAAAATTAATGTATCATAAAAATGGTACAAGCATCTCTGCATATCAATCTGAGAACGTTAGTTACCAAGTATTTTGTGTTAAAAGCGTTATCTGTTATAAACTTTTGGAATCATTTACTCTTCCAACTTCCTTTTCTGTTACATAGTGTCACTATGCAAAGGTATAATATGAGCTTGAAAACGACTTCCATAAAATATTCGAACATTAAAATTCGAATATTCGATAGGTAGCCGAAAATTCTATTTTCAACTTTTTAAAAAAATTGAGATTTTTTTTCTTCTATAATATTTTAACTTTTAACGTATATTATATAAGCACAAGAATTGCATTGTTTGTTAATTTAAATTTTGTTATTGTTCCAATTTGCTGGTAGAAGATGGACGTAACCAGTTGCAAGTAAGGGGGGACATGAGTCTAGGAAAAATCTTAAATAATATAATAATAATTAGTTAATAATTGCACTAATTTAAAGAACGCGTAGTTAATTTAATGGTAAACATTGCAACAACATGTGACAAAACATGAATAGAAGTTATTATGTCGACGTGTAAGTTAATGGAATTATAATTGTTGTAATAACCAAAGTTCAAATATACCTTTCAGATTTATTTTACCCAATAATTCAATACATGTTTTGGTTTAATCTTGGCATTTCAGTCTAAATCAAGATATTATTGTATCATTGCCCCTTCTTTCTTTCGATTTTCGATTGACATTTTTATCAAGTTTTAAGAGTGTTTGTTGGTTTGTTCTAAAAATATAAATTCAGGATAATTAAAGCATTCGGTATTATCCGTGTGTCAAATGTATAATACCAATATGGTGTAATATATAACACCATAAAACACATTTTTTTATTTGTATTTGGTATAGCTGGAAAATAAAAACAGGGAGTGCATTAAATTGTAATTGTAGAAACGGGAATATCAGGAAGGTATTTAAAAGTCTGTTAGAGTGCGTGTATATTTCATAATCGTTCGTAATTACTCCATTTAATCAGTAGCAGTAGTTGTTATTTGTTTTTGTACAAAAGTTTTCCAGTTTGTTTACAACTCTTACCTACGACAAGTTACTACGCTTGTCATTTCTGCACTGTTTTTCTATTTCTATGTTGTACCATTTTTCAATTTTTTTGATGACGAGGTCTCGTAATGTTTGTAATAAGGGAAAGACGTAAATGTAATAAACGGATAATTGGAACAGGTTCAGAAATATTTTCTCTCAATTTTTAATATTTAATTACACTGAAAAAGGTAGACTATCAACTGTGATTATTTGATTATTTTACAATTTTTTTGTACCCATTAGAGGGTAGTGCATAATATCTGAATTATGTCATGTATCATGTATGCTCTGGTACAAGTCATTATCGATTGCTTGTGCACACATTACATGCTTCTTTTCTTCTTATCGTTTCCAAAACGAGTTATGATTATTTCCTTGTTTGTATGCATATACGATAAAAATAACTTCATTCAGATCTGATTGACTGCTCTACGATTCAATAATTACAGCTATATAGATATATTGACTGTGTAGCGTGATGGTATGATATTATTTAGCTTTTGTTTTGGTTTCCCGCATGAAAACGTGGATAATGTTACAAGATGTGCAATATACATAAAGAGATGCATAGAATGCGTTCTTTGAATTTACAGGTATAATTATGATGTCATCTAAAAAATATTGTCAATACTCATTACAATTTGATGGATTTTCATGGTTGATTAATTTATTTTCCTTGTTTACATAATCGACTTGTCTATTCCGAGCTACTGGTAGTCGTATTCAACATTATCAACAAGTATTTTACAGTTTATAAATATTGCTAGAAATTCAAGGAGATTTTTGAACTTGAGACTTGAGCTTTTGTACCGTTAGATTCGTAGTTTTTCTCCATAGGCTTGAGGTTCTTATAAAGAGCAGTGCGTACACACTACACACCTCAGTGTAGGCACCTTTGTTACATTAAATTCTAACCATATTATTGCTATTGTCGTAGTATAATATGTGATACACTCCGTGTCTTTGACCCCAAACTTGATTTTTTTTCCGACTGAATGATGAACCATGTGCATCACATGAAAATCAGTGTGCTTCTTCTTTTTGCTGGTTTTAAATTTTTTTTTATCCATTCAATATGCATCAGTATTATTAAAATTTCAGTATACTAACTTGCAAATATCTATATTGTAATAATAATTCAACAGATAGATATATTTCAAGTAATTCATTTCTCTTTTCATATTTTATTTTATTTGAAATTAAATATTTGTATATCTTTGTTACATTATGTATTTACATATATATCGAAGATATATGTAGACATAAAGACCCGCAATACAATATTGTCAATAAATACATTTTAATAATTAATTATACATACATTCGATACTGTATGTATAAAAATTATTTTTATGTTATATACGTAATATATTTCTCACAACGTGATTTCGTTTCAAAATTACTTAATAATAGTAATAATAATAATTACTTTAATGTCTAGAGTATTTGGTTTGATAACTGAAAATCCTGTGAAAGCCAAGAGAAACACAAGTTTTGGCTGAGCGTAATGTCAGAATTTCGATGTTAAAAGATTTGAGCAGGCTGTGTGCATTATACTTTATAGTATAATAATTACAAGTTCTTATCTTATATATAGATTACTAATAATATTTAATGTGAAGGTAATTACAACAGTTTACTTACTTAAAATCCCTAGGGGTACACCCGATGAAATGTAAAAATCTATGTAAGCTTACATTTTGGTGTACGTGTAGACTTTTTCCTTACAT
>JAQGBH010002464.1:0-24426 GCA_034698265.1 Sminthurinus aureus | reverse complement strand
AACTTTGGTGCCCTTGAGCGACCTCTAAACCTAAACCAAATGGACTCAAATTTTAAGGGGTTGTTTTTTACACCAAACGGAATGATATAAGGGGGTGAGACTTCGAGTACCACACACTTAGTGTGTTTTGACGGGGTCTAATGTATACGGTATATACAAACTCTGTCTTCAAGCAGTGTATGCATTTAGCTTGTTACTTTCATGTGATACTCACAAACTATAAACTAAAGTATCGATGCAGTATTTAATTGGACTTCTTGTAGCATCTCCAGTAGCTTGGTAACTAATTAATAACCTACATGCATCACATGTTGTATTGGGTCAAACTCCTTCTTTTATGCACTCATTCTTCGCCCTGAAGTAAGGGATGTTTTTTGTTGTTGTGTGGAAAACTTTTGTGGTTATTGTAAATCACTGTTATCTCAATCGAGTATTTTATTGTACCTTTTGTGTGTGGCATACAGCATACAGCATAATATGTACATAGTATTTTTAGAAATGAAAATAGCAAACTGCTTTTTCCACAGTATTTATCGATAGCATGTGTGTAGCATTTCTTCTAAAATACTTAAGAATGCATTATTTTCCAATAGACCATGGACTTGGTTGCTCATCCAAGAAAAAAATCATAATCAATAATTTTAGTATCAGTCATTGCACGCTGAAGTGATGAGACACGGTACACAAGTATAAGCATATGTACAAAAAAGTTCATTAAATAAAGGTTCCTTAACTGAATACACAGTACACTAATCACTAGTACTATGTTATACACATAATGCACACAGGCTTCATGATCATACATAAAAAAGAGTCGCAAGAAATCTATTATTTATAGTTACCCAAGAGACAACAATTTGTTTTTTGTATGATAAAATACGAGAGCCGATATGAATTGGAATTGAAAATCGAAACCAACATAAGAAGACACTGTCCTGTGTGTCTCTGATAGTAATGCGGATTGTAATGTATTTAGTGCATGGCATGGGTATAATGGGTAATAGAGGTAATAGGTAATGGGTAATGTAATGGATACTGTGTAATACTGTGTACTGCGTATAGAGGCATATAATGAAATGCACTAAAAAATGATAGGACTTTTGGCCTCTGCTGTGAAAAAGGACATTGAATTGAGGATTGGATTGGATATTGGATTGAAGATCACAGACGTTTGTCTTTTTATTATGTCGTTTTTGAGTTTGTGGAGCTGTGAGTTGTGAGTCATAAAAGATATGTATAGTGTGTACAATGTACAAGTTATCTAGAGAGACGTATCGCTATCAACTCAATTATCAGCAAGTAAGAAACCCTATTTTATCGCATAAATACAAACAATAATCATTATTTACGAAGCTTGAAGTGTAGATTTAATGTTTATAATTTATAAGTGTGAAGGTGTGCAGCGTGTAGTAATAAATGCATAATAATATATTGAGCATATTTTGTACTAAACGTTACATCATGTTGTTTACACAGATAGTGCGTAAAACGTAAAACGGGAATCTTCAATATTATAAGAAAAGACCCAAGACGTAAATAGGAGGAAGACGGTGACGGAAAAGATAGGAAGAGAGGGTATTCCCTCAATTCATAGAAAATGAGTTTAGTTTTTATATGAATGTGCAATCGAAAACATAACTCTGTTGATACAATGTTATTTTCTCAAGTTCCCTTTTCTCTGTCGTGTATCGTGTATACCGAAATTCCTTACAATACCTTCACAGTATATCAATAATTAAATAACAAGAATCAAATCGATAGGATAGGATGATCATATGTTTCTTCTAAAATTAGCCGTTCTAGTGAACCATGAACGTACATTTAATATAATATATAAAAGAAGATACAAAATACTGAATAGTGAATAGATTATATAGACGGACTCTGATCTTTTGACTTTTGCCTACAATTTTAAACAACAACTATCAGCTCAACTACTTCAGGTTCAGTGTCAGTGCTTCAGTTCTACAGATATAATATCCGTGCAGTGAAAAAGAAAGGGAACATGTAAACAACCGAAAAAGAGGTTCAACTCGTAGGTGCTTAGTGAAAAAAGTGGAAGCAGAATTATCTTTCTTGTTCGGTACACTGAAAAACACACTGTACACTCGTGTAGCGTGTAAAAGTATGAAGTACCAAGTACGCATTTAGTACCTAACAAATTACAAAAAAATAACAACACACTCAGTTTTAGGACGAAGTTCTCACTACTATTTATCTGACACTATAAATTATACAATATACAGTAGTTCACTACACGTAATTTATAACATAACATGTAATATATACTATATACAGTATCTGATAACGTCATGTGTTTAGTCATTGGAATCAATATTAAATTGAATTAAATTCTTCAGGTAAAAAGTAAAACCAATCCGTTGTGGATTTAGTGTGAAAGGAGTTGAGTGCTCTTGTTTTCTGTCGAAAAACAAGATTAACAGAAATAAACATACATAAGTTAATTTTAGATAATAAAAAAAAAATCCGAACAAGTTTTTCCATTGTATGATGGAAGATGGAAGTAGTACTAATAGTGGTTGACATGACACAAAAGGATCAATGTAGGTCATTGTCGATGAAAATGTAAAAGTGTAAAGTTTCAAAAGACAAAGCAAGAAAAAAATGCGTCTATGTAACTGTGTAGTTTCAACTTTCACAATTTTCACTATTTACTCACTAATCTAGTTTTTGAAAAATCAGTTGTGCAATTTTTTGCATATATAATATATTATATTATAATATAAATATGTACAATTGAACAATTGTGATATCCAATAGTGCACCATGAACCATATTATTATTACTTGTGTTTTTAACTACCACAAAAGATGTATGTAGATGAACGTGCCTATTTTTATCTAATCTTTAAATTAGAACTATTAGGTAGTATTATTTTTTGCCAATTTGTTAAGTTCTAATCACTCCTTGTTGTTCAGTGTGATTATACATCACCACTACAAGTACTAAGTACATGCAATTCAAAATTTTCAATTGTCCAATTCAGAAATCATTCATTCCTCTCATATACCTTATTATTATTGCTCTATACACAATACACAGCATGAAATATTATGTATTATAATTTTTATAGTACACAAGATAATGAATGATGAATCAATAGAGCGTTACTGATATTTTTGTTCTCTATTTTATGGTTAGGATTACAAAGGCGAAATCATAGAAGAGTGAGCTTTGCTTGGATTTCGGGCAAAAAGTATCGGAATTTTGTTTCTTTCATCTTTACCAGTAACAATAAACAAAAATAATACATAATAATAGCATGTGAGTATTCCAGATTCTATTCCTTTTATTTTATAGTTTTAAGTTTTAATATAACTGTGAGTTACCTTACACAATTTGAATAATGAGAAAAAGGCAACATAATATGATCATAATACCAAAAAACTGAACTATTATATTAATGCTAGACTTTCTCTTTTCTTCCAATGCATGTGCATAGTTTTAAGTTCTAAGAAGAAAATAACAAACCACTGCAGATTGAAAATTGAGAGATTGTTAAAAATTTATCTTCTTTTCAAAATTATCTTCAAATTTATATTTCCAATGCAATATTTTATAAATGGCTCAAAACCAAGTTGACAGTGATAAAAAAGACAAAAATGTCAAACTTCCAGTGGAGGCAGGTGACAATGTTGGAGGAGGAGGAAAGAAAGCAAGTTTCTTTATAGGAGAAGACAAGTCTGATCCACCACTTAAGGTTATTGTCATACAAATATTTTTTCCATGTACTTATTCTCTATCTCTCTGTTTTTCCAGAAAATAGTGATTTCGTCCTTTTCGTGTTGATGTTTTAAATATTTTTTTTATGTTTATACTTGTTTTGTAAGACTGTGAAATGTATGTGTGTTTGTGTAATGTGGTTGTACATTTTATATTACCAACTGTCTTGGAAAATCATATAATATGGGTTGCGGGCATTTTTAAGGTCATATTTTGTCCTGTTGACATGTTACGTTTGTCCTGTATATTCGTCAGTCGTCATGCGTGATAAATGAGATACAATGACAAAATTATTGTAAAACTTGAAGAGATACATGAGTTTATTGTATGTATATATTATACAGAAATATGAACTCTTGGATGCTAATATTGGAATTCGAATAAGGAGAAATACGGTAACTGTACATTGGACACATTACACAAGTACACATGCATGGAGATATCTCTGTGTGATTTTGGAAAATATTGAACAGCATTCAATATTTTCCTAAAGTGAATGAATTTTAGAAGAATCTGACGATACTTTTATTGTTAGATAGTAGGTCCCAATGATGAGGAGATTAATCCAGAAGAAATTGTAGTTGGACCAGATGGCGGTTTTGGATGGATTGTGTATGAATTTTTACTTTTATGCAATATTTATGGATATTTGATTTCTGTTAGCAATACCAAGCCCTTATAACTTCTAACTTATATGCGTGCTTTTTCGCTTGTAGTGTACTGGCCAGTTTTATATCGAATATTGTCGTTGATGGAATCATTTTCTCATTTGGGCTTATGGCGGGTCCAATGAGAGACGCATTTTTGGAAGATGGTCAAGATGATGTAACTGTTTCAAGTATAGCTTGGGTTTCTTCACTCCAAAATGGATTTTACTTGCTCGGAGGTAATTGGATTGAAAAATCATGAATAATAAATACAATGTGATGGTATAATAATAATGAGCAGCGTATGTAATTAAACTACTTGACTTTTGTTATTTGTTATTTGAATATTATAGGTCCCTTCGTTTCAGCATTATCAAATAAATTCGGATTCCGAGTAGTAGCTATTATGGGTTCAGTTATGGGTTCTGGAGGATTTTTACTTGCTTGGTTATTCTCCTTAACAAGGCCCAATTTCTATGGTCTACTCATTTTTTATGGATTAATTGGCGGTTCCGGCTTTTGTCTCTTATATGTGCCATCAGTGATTGCTGTTGGATTTTATTTCGAGAAGAAAAGGGCTCTGGCGACCGGAATTGCAATTTGTGGCAGTGGTGTGGGGACATTCATTATGGCCCCGCTAACTTATACACTTGTGAATGAATTCGGTTGGAAAATTACATTAGTTATTCAAAGTGGAATGATACTTTTGTGTACAATTTGTGGTGCAATGTATCGCCCAGTTAAGCCAACTATCCGATTGACTAAAAAGGAAAGCAAAATTGGGAAAGATGGTGACACTACGAAGAAGGAAATCACGCCCTTCCCATCTCCAGAGGGTACTCCTCTTCTGATGAGAATAAAACGAGCAAGAGAAATGGAAAAGTGGGATTCCGTCGGAAGTGTTTCGGATGGTGAGAAGTTTGACTATATACTATATACACTATGATCCATGATCATAGCAGATAATTGCTCTTTAAAAGTTTTACAACTTACTGTTTTGTTTTGACCACCTTACGACAACTTAACTTTAAACTTATGTATCGTACAAATTCGTACTCCCTGTAAGATTTAATGACTTGTTAACAGTCCTTTGTTTTTGTAATTTTAGAAAAACCAACTGCAGCAGCAAAAGCTAGAAAGGCATCTACTCAGTCACTTAATCCTATTCAGGCGCATAAACAGACAAAACGAATGTCTGTTCCAACAATAACTGTCCCCGTATTACCTGGTGGAGAAGTAGCTCAAACTCAATCAATTCAAAGAAATAATACTTCAAATTCTATGAAAAAAACAAATGTCGGTGGAGATTTAAAAGAAATCCAGGAAATTGATGAGGCTGATGAAAATACAGGTAAAAGAAAGAAACGATAATTCATTACATTTCGATTCTCTGAATTCCGTTTAAAATCAGATTGTAAGTGACACTTACAATCTTACTAAGTGTTATATAAATTATAAATAATAAATATTACCAATGGTAGTTTGCGTGTAAGGATTCGTGATATCTATACACGTATGTATATAATGTATAATAAACAAGATGCTATGTTTACAGGTTCGGAAGAAAATACAAAGACCTTAGACCTAAACGTCGGTGACGGTGAAAGTAATACCAGATTAGTGTCATCAAGTTTGACTGTGAGAACTACAAAGCTTGGAAATTCCCTACTTATGGTATTAAATGTTTTTTGAATTTTATTTTTTAACATTTTCATTTTATATTGCCTGTGTACCATGAAAAATGAAAAGTGAAAGTAATTAGTGTAAGATGCATTTTGATTCTTTTGTAGATAGACGAGTTGACAAAGTCTCGTATACTTCGTGTGGACTCTAAACAAACTATAAATAAACCAATTTACAGGGATGACATATTTTATAGTGGAAGTATGAAAAGAATACCAGAATATATTGAAAATGTAAGTGTATATGTCAAATGTTAAATCTATAAAATGAATAACATTTTGAATTATGACGTAAGAGTGTTTTATGTATATTGTGTTTACCTACACTCTCCGCTAAAAAGCATCGTAAAAGGTTCTTTTGTGGAGCATCTCAGGAACATTCCCTATATAAATGTATACAGGAGAGATGCTCCAGAAATGCTCCAAAACGTAAAATTCTGAGAGTGTAAGTATCAACAATAATAATAATTGTTTTAATGTGTAATTGAAATTCCCTTGTTCTTCATTTATTTCAAGGTAGAAACAGGTGGTCTATCTTCTTTCGAATGGAATGCTTTCATTTCCAATAAGCCACCACCAGCAAAAGTAAAGCCATCAAAGAAAGCATCGATATTGGCCAAACTTTCTGTACTTAGAAAGATGTTAGATTTTGGTCTTTTACTTTCTCCTTCATTTATTCTACTTGCTGTTAGTGGCTTTTTTACGATGCTTGGATTCTTTGTACCTTTTATTTATCTTAGAGGTAAGTGGTAATGTATAACGTTGCCCAATGCGTATCGGTCTAAAATTATTCATCTTGTGATCATATTTGTTATTATTTTTGAAAAATTATTTTTCATTCTTTTTGTTTCAGGGCTGGCAATGGAGAACAGTGTAACAGAAGGCCAGGCTCCACTGCTGATTTCCATCATTGGAGGTAATAATACATAATATGTAATGTAATGGTAACGTGTTGTCATTCAACATGAACAGGATGGTGAAATGATAGATTTAATTTTTTTCAGTTTCCAATACATTTGGCAGGATTATTTGTGGTTTCCTGGCGGATCGCCCGAAAATTAACGCCGTTATTATCAATAATGTTGCTCTGACCTTGGGAGGAATAGCAACAATATTTGCGCCATTTTTTGTCACATTTTGGCCATTTGCTGGTTATTCTGTTATGTTTGGACTTTCAATAGGTTAGTAGCTGTTCTATATATGTGCTAGATGGGTGCACAGAATGAAAAACACAACTATCATTTTTCAGTATTTATTACTAACTAAAATTTATAAATTTTATAAACTTTTCCTTTCTGCAGCATGCTTTGCCAGTCTTAGATCGATTCTCGTTGTTGAGCTGTTAGGTCTATCACGACTGACGAATGCATTTGGACTCCTTTGTTTATTTCAAGGGATTAGTGCGATTATTGGCAGTCCATTGGCAGGTCAGTCATATATAATTTATCAGTAAATTTATGTTATGAGTAAATCTGTTGGAACATTATTTCTTTGTGCTTTTCTCTGCCCTACAAAAGGCACATACACATAGGTAATGTAACTAATGTATGTCTGACAGTTTTCAAACAAGCGTGTTTGGAATTTTGCACAGTTGTTTTAGATTCATTGATTTTAAAAGTACCTACTGAAAAAAGCGAAAAAGTAAAAAGACTGTTTTATTGTTATTTTTCTGGAAATAGGTTGGTTGTATGATACATCAAAAAATTTTGATGCAACATTTTACGTGGCTGGAAGTTTTATCTTATTCTCTGGCATTTTGTGCTATCCAATCGAAAGAATTAATAAGTGGGAAAAAAATAAACAAAATAAAAAGAATTTAACAGCGTAGTGAATAATTATATTATTATGATAATCCTTGTTATTAACAACTATTATTATTATTATTCTTGTTACTCGTTATTGTTAAAATTTTGTTATTTTAACTACCATTTTGTTGTACTTTTATTTATTTGAATACTAAATACTAAAAAAGATTAAGAAATCTATTTGTAAACTACTCGAACTCGAAAGTTATTTTCCAAAGTACAGTAATGTATTTACATGTTTATTTCATTCATCTATACATAACATACATAACATACTTAGGTACGTCTCCCGTCTCCCGTTTCCCGTTTCTTGAAAATGAGGCCCCATTCAAAGCCACAATATAACAGAACTCAATCTTGACATTAATAATAATAATATAATATATATCATAATTTAAAGTTATAGTTCGTAAAAAGTAAGTAATATTATAATTTTAACAAAATTGAAAAGAGTACAGATGCATGTATTGACTCTTAGAATGTGTTTTTTTGTACACAATAAGGGTATACCGTGTAGTGTGTACTTTATAGACATCAAAATGAATGTCCAATGAATTATACACCAAGTTTCCGAATTTAAAATTATGCGAATTCAGAAACTGACAAAAGTACTGAAAAAAATCATTCCAAATTTCTAAGTTCCCGTTCAGTGTTTTCAACATGTGTGCATATATACATATAAAACGAGAGAACGTAAAAAAAGATGCTTTGAAAAATGCTTTGAGGTCCTTGTAAGCTCTTCTTTGGCATTTGATTCGAAACACTATTTTGATGTAAGTCAATTACATTTTACATTCCGTCCAGAATTCACAGTTATAATAATAATAATAATATAGTTACATGTTTTAGCTGTATGTAGAGCAAGTGGGGATAGGTTGTTATTTTTTTTTGTCTTCATAAAAGTCTGATATTCCATTTAATTGAGGTTCATGGTGTAGTTTAAAATCTTAGACCATATATAAATATATAGGCCAGTATGCCTTTATTAGCAAAGTCTAACATACGTCATAATTCCTTTTTGCCTTGTAAAGTTGTGAATAATCATCACCATCATAATATGTATAAATAATATATATTGTAACATTATCCTATAAATAATAATTACTAGTGTTAAAAAATTATATTGTATTAGTGACAGAGATAAGGGAAACGTACATATTTTATAGACATACCACAGAGAGCTAGATAGTAAGACCATGAGATTTAGAATTTAGGGATATGTAGCAAAATAATTAATTATTGTGTAACATACATACAATCACAAAATTAAACTGTAAATAGTATACACAGAGTCTAGCTTTTATTTTTTATTTTTAATAATCATATTTATACGTAGACTTTTTGTTTGAAACGATTGATTCGTTGTTATAATATTTTACATTTTACACAGTTTGTAAACAAAATACCCAATTTGTGAGACGGGCCAAAGACCAAAATAACAAATAACTACACTGACATAATATATTATACAACTGAAAACTGGAAACATATCCAGATTGATTTAGTATTTTTCATTCCATTTTATTTTTTTGATGTAAATTTTCTTAGTTTTATTACTTTTCTTTGTGAAACTCTTCAATGACTATTCTTATTATATCGATTTTTAAGTCATTCCAAATTTTACTCGCAAAAGACGACTATCACATAATCATTAATCAGTCACAATAATTTGTATGTACATAAAACACGACAAATGCATATTATTATATTATATAGGTGATAGGTAAAAAATATATATAAATACAAATCAGCCTTCAGTCAATAAATTGTTATAGTATACAAAAACAAATACACATATATGATGGAAGGAGAAGAAATGTTAAGTGAAGAGCAGCTACTGGAATTTTGTCAAAGACTGGGATTATCTCCAAAAAGTGGATGTCTTGACGAGAAGCAACTCAATGTGTTGTGTAGGTGTATTGGACTCCAGGTTCCTAAAGAAATGATGAAAGATTTATTTGAAGAATTGGACGTACATAAAAATGGACAAGTCTCAATCCACACTCTAAGTCTTATGCTAAAGGGGATGAATGGTGGAGGTACCTTACCGTCTTCGCCACAGAAAATGAAGGTTAGGAATATAAAACATTTTAGTAATCATTACTTGTCTCTTGACTATATATACGTTATTTTTTTCAATACATGAAATTGTTTCGGTATAAAATTTGGATTTTTGGTGTGTATTTGAATTACAGAATAGTGACAGTAGTAATAATATTGCTGATTCTATTGAAGCTACAACCTTCATTTTCTCATTATTGGATCCCTCCAATAGCGGGTACCAAAATTTTAATACCTTTTATAATCATTCAATATTCATTCAAAGTCTGTGTATAGTGTATAGTGTATGCATACAGTTTTATCCCAAGAATGTAATTATTACTTTTATGTGTCTGGAAAAAAAGGACATGAGTATAGCTTTTTTATCTCGTACTAGATATAAACTTTTTGCTTATTTTATCTTTATTTAGTGTGGTTGACTTTTCGTCGTTGGGATTAAGTCATGAGCAAAGGACTGCTATACTCAAGCTTATCGGGATAGATCCAAGATATGACAAAGCCGTGAATTTAAATGTAAATAAGATTAAAATATGTTTTTTTTTATTCAAAAAAAAAGAAGGAGAGTGCACATCATGTTTACTGATTTACAAAATCTGTTGACTAGTTGTTTGTTGTGACTGTTTTTTATATCTTTTAAACCCAAAGTCAATATTTAATAAAACTTTGGATTATGCACGTTTTAGGAATTGAGAAGGTGCATTGAAGATGAAGTTACAAGCAAGAGCGTTCCACCTTCCGTTCAAGCCATTCTGTCCATTTATTTTTTCCATTCTCAATACTTAAAGTAAGCTGTCGTTTGAGCCCCTGCCTTTTTTTAAAAAAACCTAACCAATCTCTTGAACTCTCTTGATTTGTATACGTTTTTTGTTTCATTCTATTCTAATTCATTATTTGTGCATAAAATATTGTTATTTGTTGTGGTATAATATTAAATAAAAAAATGGTATCTTTTAGGTCTTCATTAGAAAGTACCGTCTCTGAACGTGACAAACTTCGGCAAGATATTGAAATTTTACACCTTAGATCACAAGAATTAGCGAATGAAGTTGACGAACAAAATGCAAAGTTGGAAAAAAATAACAGTAAACTTTTATGTAATCTACAGACAAAATATGAAGAACAAATTATAGAGTTACAAGCACAGTTTAGAATGGAGAAGGAATTATTAAATCAAACCCTGCAAACCAATGAAACGGAATTGAGTAAACTGAAAGATGATGAAATGAAGCTTAAACACGAAATCCAGTCATTAATAAGAGTAAGTTTTTACTTGTTAAAAATTCATTTCTGCTATTGTTATTTTAGATTTGATAGAATAAACTAGACAATCTACGACTTGTATGCGTCTACATATGTGCATATTACAAATGGTACACATGAGTAACTTTCATGAGTTGTTTTTCTTTTTGTGTTATTTTTTACAGGAAAACAAAAATCTAGAAACAGAGGTTGAACGACTTAATGACTCGTTAAGAGCATTATATAAAACTAAACAGCAATTAGAAAATGACATAACCCGGTATCACGACATTCAGAAAAATTTACAAGAAATGGAAACAAAGAGTATGGATTCTATTCGTAAACGAGATGAAAAACTAAGATTAACTCAATCGGAATTGAATCAGTTGCGAGATACTAATGATGAATTAAATCAACAACTAGAGTGTTTGAAACTATTTTATAAAACTAATGAAGAACTAAGATTGACAAAACGAAAATATGCAAAGAAGGGTAAGTGTGAAATTTCAATGAATCATTACACATGGATGAAAACAAAATTCTAATCTTTTTGTTATACACTATCCGTCTTTTATTCTAAGCATTTTGTTTAACAATCGAGAACTTTTTTGTCTTATGTATATTTTAGATATGGATGATGGAACTTCGTCATTATGTAGCAGTAGTCCATTTGACTCTGGACAATTTAACAATGTAATAATTAATAATAATTATTATTATAAGCATTCCATATTTTATATTTTACATTGTATTGAAAACATAATGCGTGAAATAATTACTTGATCCATTTTTTGGGCTATTTTTAACAAAACAAATTGTACAATTTCAATTTTACAGAGCTTGGCTGTAGTTATGGGACTTGAAGAGAAACAACCAAAGGGATTGGATGTGGAAAAAGATAAAACAACATCCAGAAAACTTTCTACTCAAGATAATTCCACTCAGACGGATAAAGACGCTTACGTTGAAGAATTGGAACAGAAAGTCAAAGATTTGGAAGCGGGTAAGTAAATACTAAATACATATGACTTCATCAGTGTATTATATAATGTGCTAATCAGAGTTATTACACGCTTATGGCAAAAACAAACACAATTAAAATTAGGCAAAACGACAAAACCATTTTTCGGAAATCCGCATGTATTTATACGTATTTCTTTATTTTGTTCTTACAAAAATAGCACATTCCAAAGAAAAATCTACATTGTCATCAGAAATTCAGGATTTGGAGTCAATTTTAGCTGCACTACGCTTAGAATATGAGACGACCGAAGATTACTGGGCTAAAAAGTTAGCTGAAGAACGTGATAACTATGAAATGGATAGAAGTGCTAGTGATGAGAAGTTTTCACAAATTGAAGGAAAAATCAAAGAATATGAAGAATTACTCATTGCTGATGATATCAATAAATTGTCTCCAATCCAAGAATATAGTATAGAAAATCAACTTGGAGATTTAGAGTCGGAAAATGTAAAACTACGTTCAGCTATTGAGATGTCTCATGAAGAACACATGGATCAAGTTAGTCAACTAAAAGAGAGGATGGAATCAAAACTATCAGAATGTAAAGAATTAGAGGACCAAGTCAAATGTCTTACTCAAAAATGTGAAATGTATGAAAAACGCTTATCTGAATTCGGTGATCAACAAGAGTCAAAAACAAATGCCTCAACGATGACCCAAGACGAGGAAATGGAAATGTCTGCACCAGTTGGAGCAACAAGTCTCAAATATGAAGCCAGTAATAAATCTGTCTCCGCTAGCATGCCGCCATATTATGTCCACAATGTAATTAAACTATCTATAAACATCAGACAACATTTTTACGCATCAAAAAATTCTTTCATATGGAACATAAAAGGATAAAAAATGTATATGTACGTATAAAAGTTTTAATTTCATTCATTTCATTTAAATCTAATTATTTACAATTTAATTTTAGACACGAGGTCAATTCTCAGGACCAATCGCTAAAAAAGCATGGACTCATGTTGAACTAGGATATTTGAATTCATTAAAATCAAAGATTAAACAGAGAGAAGAACAATGTTGGGCCCTGAACAAAGCTTTACTTGAGAAGAATGACTATACAGACAAACTTCTAGCAGGTATTTTAAATTGAAATGATAAAAGTACAAAGACAAGACAAGACCATAAAATAACAGCGAATATAAATATTACATAACTAGTCCGCACTAATCATATAACCTTCTACTTTTAAATTGTTTTCAGAGATGAAATTTCAACATGATCAAGAAATTTCAAGGTGATTTTCTTCATTCATTCATATTTTATGTTATAACTCTCCAGCATAAAGTACTCATACAGGGCTGACAGTATATTAATTTCTTATCATATTTATTTTGTTTCTATTAGTTGGGAACAGTTACAGCAAGCCAACACAGAGATATCCAGAAAACAAGCAATATACATCCATGAACAGTCCGAGAAACTACATAATATGGACAAGATCCTCAAAGACCTCCTATTTGAAAATGGAAATCTACACCAGTCTCTCAACGAAGCGAATAAAGTTATACAAGAAAGAAGGTACACTAACAACAGGCTGAATATGAATACAAACTATCCGAGTAGCTTTCATCATTTCTCGTCATAAGTCGTAAAATACATATTTTTGTTGTTATGCTTAAATATTTTATATAATTATTACTTTGATTATAATTCGTTTTAGTTTTCTTTATGTCTCTAAAATCGCTTATTATATTTTTCATGTACTCAGATTTTCAATCAAATATGTCTTAAAGTTTTATTGAAAATTGAAAACGTGATTGGTACATATGTACAATATGTCGAGGCTTATCTAAACGAAAAGGCCATGTTCCATGTCTATAACATGGAACGTGGCCTTTTCGTTTAGATAAGCCTCGATGTATTTAAAATCTAAAACTACAAACATATAAAAATCGTAACAGTGTGGTTTTAATCCGTAGAGGGAGAAGTGAGACTCTCATTGTGAGTGTTTTTAGGCCTTGAAAAAAATTCTGTTGAACGACGTTGAAAATGAATATAAAATTGTGAAAAATTATACTCTGTAAGTCACATAACACAGTAAATACATTGTGTACTCAGTACTCAGTACACAAAATTTAGAATCTACTCTAACATAATGATACTACCCATTAAAAAATTGTGAGATGATAGTAACAATGAAAGATTTTACATTTTACCATTAAGTACACAATATTACAAAGTCTAAAAATCTTAAACAGTAGTTACCATTAGTTATAATAAACACACAAGTATACATATTATGTGTAACATTTATACACACATTATCAAACAAGTGAAAATACGTTGACCAATTTTAATACTAAAATAATATATACGTAAAAAAACAATATAACGAGAAATACATATTTTATTTTCTGCCTTTAAAAGTCATTAAATTTGTATAATATTATATTATGATATAAAAATATATTTATAGTGTGTACTAATATTACGTTTAGTAAACAACGTAACATATAAAATGCAAATCCTTAGGTACAAGAAAATAGTTTTAAGATTTTGTATAGAATAATAATATACTATACAAAGAACAAATAATACAACATGTACATAAATACATAATGTGTCATGTATTAAACAGTGTTATTAATAAGCGTTATAGATATGTATAATTAATTTATGAACCATGCTGTATTTATGTAATATACTGAAAACTGAAAAAAAAGATATTGAAAAATGTCAACAATGTAACTTTTCGGTGCTTAAATACTGAATTAACAAATGTGTGAATTTTCTAGTACATATAACTTAATATATTATGCTATATATTATTGTGCGTATAACAAGCTTAGATGTAGGATTATTTAATATTGATATTGAAGTGACTCGTGTCATGAGAAAAATAGTTATTGTTATAAAATACTACGACTCATCAAAAAAGAATTAATCCTCATTATTCTAGTTTCTAGTTGTATTACGTATTTCTATAATACGTAGTGTTGACAGTTAACAATGTTATTCTAGTGTACTACATAATACAGAACGTAGAATAATGTATGTATGTAGGGTGACGTGAAAACGTTGACATTTTGTGAAAAATATGAAAATTAATCCATCCAAAAAAGAACAA
This sequence comes from Sminthurinus aureus, assembly GCA_034698265.1. NCBI lineage: Eukaryota > Metazoa > Arthropoda > Collembola > Symphypleona > Katiannidae > Sminthurinus > Sminthurinus aureus. The sequence continues at coordinate 9,148 of JAQGBH010002464.1, read as the reverse complement.
AACCTTTAAATGCCTAACAAGTACATATCAAATGTATGCCTTGACATTGAAAAAATATTATAATAACTATATTATTATGAAAACGTTTTTTCTAAATTTAACGAAATATAATATTATGTTGCATGTTGCATTCAAGAATAATAAACTTTTAACATTTCGTGATTATATTCACAGAAAACAAAAAAAAACTACGGACCTTTCTAACATCAATTATTACATTTTGCACAGAAATATGTCCATTGAATAAATAAAACATCATCTTTCTGTTGTCACTATAGTCACGTTAATGTAGTTATCAAGCTTCAATAAGAAATACTTACATAAGTGATCAGTGCTATGTGCAGCATTAAACCGTTTTTGGAAAACCCAGGCATAATAATTTACAACAATGTAATTTTTCCCTTCCTACAAGACGGGAAGTTCCATTTTCAGAACGTCATGATAAAATATAGAATATTTTTAAAAACTCCTTACATGCACAACAGAAATCAGGAGAAATCATTTCATTCTACATATATTTAATTTAAATACATGTATCCAACACCCACGTCAAAAGTGCAGTAAATATTTGTCAGTGATTAAGTCAGAAATAAAAAAACGATTTTATTTACTATAATATTGAATATTTTGCAGCATCATAGTATGAAGTATAAATTACATACACACACCATTAAACAGGCATTATATAATTCTGTGTGAACGTTATTAGTTTGTCTTGCATGTATGTATCTACTGGAACGGTTAAAAGAGTGAAAAAATGAATAGCCTACACAAATATATATAGCAGACTGTGTTAACTGTTATACATATGTGCATATCCCACGCAGTCTAATAAGAGACTGTCTGAGAACTGAGAATAAAACAACAACATTTATTTTATTTACTCGCCTGTTCCTATCTTTTCTTTCCATATGTAAATGACGGATTAATGATCGCCTTTGCAATTATTTTCTGTCACAGAGTATGCACAATGCACATGGGTATATATTATACTATATACGTATGTGTACAGTGTACAATTGCCTCTTTCTCTTTTCTTTTGATAAATTCCATCATTAGATTGATATAAGTTTAGAAATTAAAGGAGGTGGAACAATCATTAGTCATAAGTCATTTTGTAGAACAAAGATAAAAAATACACATAGTATACAGTAGACGGGAAATATGCTATACAAATAATACAATTATTACTATTGTTTCAAAATATTTCTGTAGGTTGTAGGTACTGTGTACTGTGTATTAGGACAAAAACATGTACAGAATACAAAAGTCGAACAAATCTATTCTTATAATATGATATGTACATGTAACACCTTTTTTTCACATAGAAATAATAAAGCATTCCTTCACTGCCTATATTGCCAATGACATAGAAAAATCCTAACCTAGACCGATATAATATAACGCAACAAAACACTAACGACATCAACATAGGCAAAAAAATACAGACTGAAAATACCCAATTCGATTAACAACCGGGAAAGTTCATACGATTCATACAGTTCTGTTCTCTCTATATTATAATCAGAGTAATCAGTACTTCAAAATGATTTAAGAATGGAGAATTGAGACAAAATGACACATTATTTTATTGAATGAAGGATAAAATACAATGTAAAATGTAACATATATTATACAGATTACACATACAGCAAAACCTTTAAAATGTTTTTGCTCCCGTTTTTATTCTTCTCTGTGTTCTAAGAAGAAAGAGAAGAAGAACAAGTTAACTATAGAAAATAGAAACGATATAGATACGTGTGTTTTTGCATTTTGGCTTTTGTATAAAGTTTAAACTCCATATGTGCTCTTCATCGTTTGAAATGATTGTGTATTACTGTTACTTACATTATACATTATACACATTACATAGAATAGAGTCATAATAGTATTTCCCAGAGCTTTTCTTAGAGGACCGTCTTTTGCCAAAGTCGGGTTATTTTTAGCTGGGTCGTCACAATATATTGTGTAGGATTGGATCATCATTTTCTTTCCGTTTTCGTCTCTCTCTCCTTCAATCTTCAGTCTCTTTCTTCCTCCGATTTTCTTAAACCAACTCTCAGTTCTCTTGTTGCAATGGATAATTGCAGTTGCTCATATATTTTTTCCGCGTTGCTTATCTGTAATATATTATTATCATAGTGTAATCTTAATCTTAATTATTATCTAATATATTATAATATTTAGTGTGTGTATTGTGTATATTATTCTAAGATAACATACAGTAATCATATATAGCCAAAATATTGTAAGCATATAATAATTTACAATAATAATTATAATCTTTAGTTTTCATTCCATAAGAATACGAAAAGAAAATAATTGAAAACTACAAAAGGTTATCGTCCATCATCCATTTTATTTGAATTGCGTCACGTTTAAAGTTGAAAGAAAAAAGCATTGTCTTTTGTACTGGATTCGGACTTTGAAACTATATCTGGAATCTCGAGAAAATAAGTGTGCATGTATCATACGTACTGAAAAATAAAATTAGCATCAAAAATCCAAAGTAAAAGCAGAGAGAAGTTGAACGAAAATAACGCAAAAAGTTATTTATATGAACATTAAATAAAATTTTGAAGTGAAAAAAAATAAAAAATAAAGTAATCTTGTTTTTGTGTAGAAAAAAGGAAAAAAAAGGGAATAACGTCAAATGTTTGAAAAAGATCGGTTGATCTCTCTGTAATATCGTACATAATCTGAATTTCAGTGTTATGAAAATATCCTGACTGGTTTAATGTGTATTTTTCTCTAGTCGCAAAAGAGACCCACGATTCAAAACTTAAACAGATAACTGAAAAGAAGAAGACGTGATTTACCTCAACCCGACAGCCGACAAGCTAGTGTGTATGTAGAAGAGAAAAAAAAACTAATACTTACTTGAGACTACTGACGATTCTAAATTCTAGATTGTAGATTCTAGGTGTATCTAATGTCTAATACACTACTAACTAACTGCTATCAGCTATCAACTATCGGTATACTGGCATCTGTATTATAGAGCACATCAAAACTGGCACACTGTCAATTCGTTGTAATCGTTTAAAATCCATTTTGATTTCGTCAACAACACTCCGTTTGACTTTACTTTCTACACTCACACCGCTAGCTCACTCACTTACTCACTTGCTGGCTTTTTTCATCCGAGACTGAGAGAGCTATAGAGAGAGAAAGAAAGAAAAAAAGACAAGTCACCGTGTACTGTGTAGTACTGTAGAGTAATATTCAATTACTCATTGCAAGTTTATGTATATACTAATCGACTTTATCATCCCACGGTCAATATCTGGTCTCTGCCAGTAAACATTTCTGTCTTGTAAGATATAATCTGTTTCGAGTTTCGAGGTTCGAGATTCGAGTGAAAACGTTTTTAGTTTTGTGAGCAGTGAGAAGTAAAAAAAGAAGAAGAGAGGAGTCAAAGGAGATGCCCACATCATTGGATGACACATGTGTTTTATATCCTCTTCCAAATCCCAATCCAAATCTAATGGGTCATAATTTTGTGAAGTGAAACATAATAATTTCAAAAGTTGAAGCATTTAGAATTTAAAACCTGTGGCTTTATATTCAATACGAATATTCACATCATCATAAAGTATCTATATTGGTTTATCGTGTACATAAAAGTGTTCTGGTTGTGATAAGTAAAGTAAGAAAAATAAAAAACAAGTTAATATGAGCCAACGTGGCCCAGGAGGTCCAGGTCAAGGTCCAGGCCACTGGCCTGGCCCTGGACAACCCCCACCTCCAAGATGGTCACCTATGTCACCAATGTCTCCACAAAATATGGGCCCAGGACAAAATCAAGGATATGGTCCGAGATCTCCAATACCTTTTTTCCCTCCTCCTGGACATCCATTCATGCAACAAGGACCACCTCGAATGGGGGGAAGTGGATCACCACTTCCACGAATGTCTCAAACGCCACCACCTTTTCTTGTCAGGTATAATTTGATGAAAAAGTTTAAATATTTTGAAGCATTACAAATTACAAGTATTCAGTATTATCATTGTACGTCTGTTCTGTTAATGTCTGATCTCTAATCTCCAATGTAAATAATAAATACATAGGCCGATGGTTGGTCCACCTAATTTAAATGCTAATAGTCCACGACCTGAATCACCAATGTTTGGAGCACCGAGATGGAGTCCATCATTCACATCATCACCTAGACCTTTCTTTAGACCGATTGCAGCTGTAAGTACTCACACAGTCTTTTCCCTTTTGATATCCAACTTATTGCTTTATATTTTATGTACAATGTACAATTTTATGACGTGTGTTCTACTTAGAAATTAAACGTCAAGTCAGAAGTTTTCATCATCATTTCGATTTATTGAAATTGGGAATTGGCGTTTTTTTTATTTTACACCAAGATGCCAATGATTCCTACATATTACTTTCTCCCAGTGCCTTTGAACCATTTAGGCACATTTTCTGCATTCGGATTAGGCTCGTTACGAGGTTTTACAGGTCTCTTATCTGAACTTGGACCTGGTTGAGGCTCAGGATTTCTACTAGATGGTCCAGCAGTAGGATTTGTAGACTGTTTTTGTTGCTGTTTATTTTGAGAATTTTCACTCTCATCACTACTTATTTTTCTTTTAGATTTGTTAGTGACAGGTTGCTGTGGGACTTTTTCAGTATTTGCGGGTATAGGAGGTGTAAATTTGAAAACTTCTTCAGGATCTGACAGTTTTGCTGTTCTTTTTATGTACTGATAGTTGTCTGGTAGTTTGTCATTATTTGTTCCAAAGTAGATGACCACAAGACCAATCAGACCTTCCTCCACCAGCGTTTTTTCTTTTGACAAAATCTGTTTTGGAGGTGTTGCAACTAAAAAATCAAACGGGAAACAATAAAACACATGAAAATTAAAAGAGTGCAAATACATCTATGTATATTTTGTATCTATATACACAGCTGATGTGTAAAGTGTATACTATACATACTATGTACATTATAAAATGTAAAAATACATGCTTTCACTAGAATTATGACTATTATTCTACATTCTAGTTTCTAGGAATAACATGATCGTGTTATTCAGAGCAGAAGAACAAGAGAATAGAAATAAAGAATAGAAAGTAATAAAAACTATAGGAAGTGCACGGTTATTATGGCTCACATATGAACTGACAAAATTTATATTTTACATTTGAGATCTGAGACAAACAAGAGCAAGAACGTGAACAGTGAACAGTGAACAAGAAACAAGAAAAGTGACAGAGGAAAAAAAATCTATTTTGGTAGTGTGTGGTGTGTGCTTCTTTCTTTTCTTCTTTCTTATGCATGTTACTTTTGAGTTTTGAACTTTGGGTGTTGAATGTGGGATATTTTTATGTTTTATATTTTATGTTGGTACGATACATGGTGTGCGTAAAGAATGACTGTACTGTATACTGTATACTGTATAATATCATATCGTATATTGTATATTCTACGCTCTACGTATTTAGTATTTAAAATGTATGATGATGACGTTAATAAACTTACAAAGATAAAAATCCAGTCGTGGATTTTCCAAATAGGCATGAACTAAAGAATAAAGAGTTTGCACAGAGTCATTTGCTCGAAAACAACCTTGTAAAACGAAACGGTCTGGAAATCGAATACGAACTCGTGTTATCGGATGACTCGTCAAATTCTTTAACATGGCATTTTCCTGTTCTGTCGCTCGAGCCTCTTTGGTTTGAAAAGGCGCATTCTCCAGCTCCTTGCTAAACTAAAGTTAGGAACATTATAAATTTCATTCACATCCATTTCCTTTTGGTTAGCTCTATTTAAAAATCAATAATACCAATAATAATAATTAATTATTGTATTAAATTGAAATTACAATTAAATCTTACCGTTTTGCTTGAAGTCCATGATACATTGACTTTACATCACGGACTGTGATTTCATAGAATTCATCCGGCACAGAATCCTTTCTCGGTGGACGAACGTCATCAGCATGATATAAAAGAGCACTAAATTCACCCAACTGAAAAGAAATAATCATCAAACTTTCGAGAAATCAACAGTATAAAATTAAAAAAAAACTAAAAGCTTTGATATAATTTTCTCTTACAATATTCAGTTGACCAGGTTGACAGTGAAGCTTCTGTTGTCTCTGGTTTCTACTTGATGATTCCGTTTTATTGACAGTGTTAATATTTCGTTTTCCCTTACTTTGATTCTGCATCTGGTTTTGAGTTTGGCTCGTACCTTTAGAATTTTTCGGAAGATTGGGTTGATTTGTTATTTTTTCACTCTTCTCCTTCCCCTTGTGTTTGTCTTTGTCTTTGTCGTTTTCTTTAGTAACTGTTTTGTTATTCTGTTGGGTTTTTTGTAATTCAGAGTTTTCCGCATCTTTTCCTTTAGCAACGGGAGAGGAAGCTGGAAGATTATTTGTTTTGATTTGAGCAGTGCCAGTGGCATTGGCATTGGGAAGAACAGGAGGAGTTTTGACAGTTGTTGTTTTATTCGTACTTGCACTTGTTATAGTTTTACTCGTCCGGAGTACAGTACTGACATTGGCTTGACGTCTTAATTGGTTTTCAGTTCTGAACATGAATCTAATCACAGCTGAACCTTGGTAAAGACCAAGACTTCTGAGTCGTGTCTCTTGAAGTTTTACTTTGCCCATAATATCCTGTCTCATATAGATACAGACAGGCTCAACTGCTCCTCCTCCATTTGCGTCTTTAGACTCAACAACTGATGAACGAACTGACAATTCTCCTGCATTCTCCCAGAATTCCAGAACGTCCCATAATGTGTCTGTACAAACACAAGGACTACGTTCATTTAAAATGTACGATCTAAGATATGTTGAGAGTTGAGATGTGTGTTGTGTAAAGTGTACAGATTTAGTATTTGAGAATTCCGAATTCAGAATTCAGAGTGTTTCCAAAACTACATGCCTATTTACGTTATTGACTCATGACTATGCAAATGAGTTTAAACACCTCTAATATTAGAATTTAGAATTTGGAATCATATTATGGAAAATGTAAAAGAGGAATTTTGTACTTTGTACATTGTACATCCTGTCCTTTTTGTACATGTACTTTAAAACGGTATAGAATATAGAGCACAACAGCATATCACGTACGTACCATGCGAGTGAAATTTGTGTGTGAGCCTTTTCCCCGATTCGAGAAGTTGAAGAACGATGTTAATGGCAGACTCAACTCGCGGTTTAACTGACGCGACCATTTCGAGAGTTGCATTGTTTGGCAGGCCAGAAAAACGCACACTATTCCCAAGTTCAATCACTCGACTAAAATGCCTAAATATAGAACAGTCATATAGACGAAAAAAAACAAATAAATACAAAATACAGACAAACGACAAGCTTAGGATTACATGTTACACGTATATGTACCATATGTATTTCTTGTCTTTTTCCTCAAATCTGAAAATTGAAAACTAAAAAATATTGCAAAAATGCCCTTGATATTTACTTTGTTTTGGAAATGTAAAAATCCCTACGCGTGGGCTTTATCATCATACATCATACAATCATACATGTTTATTAAGTGTAGAGTGTAGAGTCTAGCGCGTAGAGTCTAGAGTGTAGACTACTTGGAATAAAAGAGAATAGAGAATAGAGAGGAAAGAGGCAGGAGGAATAATATTAGGCTACAGTAAACATATTACATGGAGAAAATATGTGTTTCATCTGTATAATATGAAGATATGAATTATGGATGCTGTTGTCGTACTTTAAATCCCACTCATTGGCTGAGAGGCCTTGTTTTGCACAAACATCTTCTAGAATCTGCAAATATAATATGTAAATAGTCAAACACACACAAATACAAATACACTGATATACACACATACTTACATCAATAAAGTGGAGCTGTGTATTTAATAGGTTACATGTGTAGGTTAATGTAAAACATCATCATTACAAGCTCGATCACTTTTGTAATGACGAATCATAATAATAGCAACACTTGTACCAAGGCTAAAGGCTAGAAGTACAGGATGAGGAATGTAACTACTAGTGCAAGTTTTAGATAAAAAAATTATCTGTATAGAAAATGGAATATACCTGGAGAAAATTCGTGTCTTGCGTTGCTTTCACATTTACTGTTCGGGCGTTTGGAAGGAGAATGACAAATGCATAGTTAGTACTCATTTTGATAAGCCAAGCCAAGTCCAATAAAAAAATATGTCTAAAGATGATTCACATTGAGCATTGCGATGCCGATACGTTATGAAGAATGCGGAATTTGAGCTACATTTTAGATTCAGTAAAGTTCTATATTCTGTATATTAAATAATATGTAAAGCCATCGGCATCGCAACCGTATTTTAAACTGTATTTTGTTGCATTGATTTATATATAAACAAAAAGTATCTAAAACGGAACAAAAATCTCAGTTTCCATATCAACCTAATTCCAATCATGTCATGGTACAAATTTTATATTACATTCTGATTAAAATATAACAGACTCCACCGCCTCCCCAAATGGCCTTTCCACCACCTCAGATGCATCCAGATGCTTTTTCTCCAGAAATGTTCAATGCTTTTCCTCCACAACTCCAGCCATCCTACGACATTGAATTCGTCTACCCTCCAGGAATGGATCCGAGTCGCTTTCAAAGAGATCAGTCAGTGGTCAGCAGTATGGATGAGGACAATTTTGGGCCTTCTACAGCTGAAATAATTGCTTCTCAAAGTCAAGACTATGTGGACGAACGACTCGCCGAATATCAAGCAACTATTCAGCATTTGCAAGGTAAGAATTTAAGAATCAACTCTACTAGTAGTTGCATATCTATAACCTATATGTTCTAGTGTTTGCACATAATTGTAGAAAGTCGTTAATGAGTTCAGTGTGAGTTGCTTGAAAGTTTTATAATATTTAAATGTACAATATAGAGTCTAGAGCTCAAAGAAGAGTCTAGAGCTTAAAGAAGCTCTAGACTCTAGACTCTATGCTTAATGCTCAATCCATTCCATTTTACACTGCACTGCAATTTGCAATGCTTTGCATTTGGTAGAATACTTTTCATTCATTTGCATTTAGCTGTTTGATGTCGTGACCCGCATCAAAATCTGGGAACACGATTCGGCTGGATTTTCCGGACGAATTTTCGCCCAAATTTCAGCCGAAAAAGTCAGTTTGACCAACAGAATTCGGAT